>CAHIKZ030000758.1:172500-240000 GCA_903632075.3 Acanthosepion pharaonis | reverse complement strand
CTGGTTCTAAGTATGTTCCTTATAACTTCCTCGTTGCTCACATGCTCTGTTCATGACATTCTCAGTATCCTTCTTTAGAATCACATCTCTGCTTGCCTAAAGTCCCCTCTTCGTCTGTGAGGAAATTGTGCCGATTATAATTTTGTTGTTTGACGACACCTTGATTAACCCTGGAAATTTTATTCAAAGTTTTTTATTCTTTGTTCTCTTTTAGAATTTACTGGAAGAACTTTGTTCACCCTTGAGCTTTCTGAGAAATTCAAGATTGCGTTCAAGATGATCGCCATTAAGATTAACCCAGCTATAACTTCTTTTATATTCAACCTTGTGTGATAATTTGGGATTAGTAACAAATGTTGTGGTCGTTCGCCCGGCATGAATCCAATCTAGCATTTATAGGTGGTGGTCGAAAAATCTATGCACACGGAATATCCTCCACCTACAAACATCAGGCAACTATGGACAGCAGGACTCAACATTTTTTCTAGGTGTCTTCCAACATCTTGTGCAATCACTGACACACCGAGTTGTATTTGTGCGTGTGTGTGTGTATGTGTGTGTATATCAACCACATTAAATCTCATCACACATAATCTTGATGATTTTTCTCAAGTGTGCAAAATCTTTAAATCCAGTTCGAGTCTGAAAAGGTACATCCATGAGGATGATATTACTCAATTTGATTTTAAAAAATCCTATCAAAGTGACCATTGTATGTTACATATACGTTAAGCTGAGTAACTCATCTAAGAGTCACCTTAGAACCCATGTTCTTTTATGAGTTGAGAGCTAATTCAGTGATGTACAGTAGCGTACCTCTACCTTTCTATACACATTCTACACACATTCTATACATATCGAAACATTTTGATGTCAGTGGAACTAAAACATGGTCTCTATATTTATGCTTTGTTCTTCCTTCACATTTTTCACATTTCAAGTGGCCTTTGTATTTCTATGAACATGTTCACGACGTCTTCCGTAACTGAAATACGTCGTAATATACAAGTAATTTAGAAGTAATCAAAAGTACACCATTAATTTGCTCTTTGCTTTGGAAAAAAAAGTCCCCCTGAAACATATATTCTACTTTTCATCGTATTTATTTGCTTAAAACTTATAAGAAACAATCTATTTTGTTTATCTTTTAGGTGGGTACTTCAACTCGTAAATATTTATATCATCGTTATTATTATTATTTTATTGATGACCCATCTAAAAGTCACTTAAGTCGGTCACTCTCAGTCCTGGAATTTGTCGATAATGATGACTGATTATACTGACCGTAACTCTCACGTAGGGACAATATTTCACATTCAATATCTTAGTAGATTTGAAAGTTACTTATTTCAGTAATAGTTGCTAATTTTTTTCAATTCATTTTTATATTTCTTTTGATTTGCTTGTGGCTGTCGGGTGTGTTGTTATCCCAAAACTGATCATACTTCACCGACTTTATACCAGAGTTTCTCAAACGGAGCGCCCGGGTAAAGTAATGTGCCCTGAAAAGTAGCCATGTGCGCCCCAAGTTAACGGAAGGTTGATTTATGAATTAAAGTCTTCATTTTTAAAAAGCTAGGGACACCAAACACATGGATTCCATGTCTAAGGCAAGTCTTTGTTATTTGTTATTTTAAACTGAATGCTATATTCCTTAATCTTTAAGAAAGAGTGGATAATCCTTTGCCTTTTACCTTCCTGAAGAGATTTAAATCGGTCATTATCCGCCTCTCTAGAAAAAGTAGCAGATTCTTCGTAACTTCCATTAAATGAAAACTATACTGTCGGTCTTCCCATATAAAGCCAAACATTTCGAATATTGCCAGCGAACGCCAAGCACAGGTTTCACAGAAGCAGACTTAAATATACAATGTAATGTCTTAAAAATAAATGCTTATTTCAGGAAACTTCTTTATTATTTTCCTATTTTCAAATTTCATGACAAATTTTCCCTTATTAAAATTTAAAGTCAGTCCCTGAGTTTTAGTTATTCCACAAGCTTAATATACAATGTAATGTCTTAAAAATATATGCTTATTTCAAGTGACTTCTTTATTATTTTTTTCTTTTCAAGTTTCATGACTAAATTTTCCGCCCCAGAGTTTTAATCATTTTAAAAGTTCATCCGGACGTAAAAAAAAAAATGTTAAAAAACAATGGTTCGATAATTTTCTTTGTCATCCTTGGGCAAGTAAAGTGAAATCATCTCTCAGCCTTTTCGTGGGTAGAACATCATTTATACATTCATTTGGACCAGTTGTATTTTTTATCATGTAGTCTTGTTCAAAAAGAATGTTTTTAAAAATCTTTAACCATTTTGATGAAACGGAACTAGGTAACCTTGACATATTTGGGAAGGATATTAGAATAATCCAGAACCTATTCTGGCAGCAAACCACCTTCATACGGATAGAAAATGAATTCAGTAAATATGCAAAAATAGAAAGGAGTGTAAAAAAAGGGTGTGTCTTGTAACCGGACTTATTTAACCTATACAACTCGGCAATTCTCAGAGAATTAGAAGTCCTACCAGGATTCATCATTGATGGTCACAATCTTAAGACACAATGACACAATGTTGTAGAAGGTCGGGAAGGAAAGAAAGAAGAAAGGACTAAACATCAATTGCAAGAAAACAGAAAGTGTAGTCATCAGCAAAAGAAAAGCCCAAGATGCAAGTTACAATTTAGAGATGTCAACATCAAGCAAGTACAGAAGCTTAAATATCTAGGAAGCGCTTTCATAGAGGACAGAAAGTGTGGCACTGAAATCCGAAGGTGCATTGGGATAGTGACAGTACTGAGACATAGAAATAATTCATTTGAAACAAAGTATACTGAACTGTTGTGCAATATCGTTCCTCTAATATGGCAGTGAATGCAGGACAGTTTTCTCGCGAAAAAAGACAGTACAAATGGGTATACCATGGACCGAACATGTGAGCAATGACCGGGTTTTAGAGAAAATGGAAACAAAAAGGAGACTCATTCTTATTATAAAAAGATAGTTGAAATTTCTAGAGCACATAATAAAGAAAGAGGGCTTTGAAAATTTGATGTTCACAGGTCATATTGAAGGAAAGAGGGAAGGAGGAATACATCACGTAAACCCTGCCTAACGACCCTTTTTGAATGGCTGGCAGAAACGGGGTTTAAGGAGAGTTTGGTTTGGATTGGTTTATTTTGTTTTACGGCATATGGACCTCAATTGGTTATTTAATGTCGACAACATTTTTAGGGTAGATTCGTATAAATAGAATATGTATTCTTTGGTTTAGATTTGTTTGGTTTATTTTGTTTTACGGAATATCAACCTCAGTGGGTTATTTAATGCCGACAACGTTTTTTATTGCTGGTAATATTTTGTTTTGTCAAAAATCTGTTTCTGGTAATATTTTTCCTTCAAAATTGCATCGCTGGTAATGATTTTTTTCAAAAATGTATTGCTGGTAATAGTTAACTATTTGCCCATAGCTGGAACCCTAACAGGTGCTACCACTCTGGGTTAGAGTTGACCTGAGAACACCAGCAATTAAGAGGTGATTCCACGCTCCTCAAAACCTCCTAATCAGAGGCCTTGCTGTTGGATGTAGTTTATCGTCTTACCCAGGACGCGGATGTAGTTTAACGTCTTACCCAGGACGAAGTTTTAAGGAGAAATAAAAAAAAAGACAAAAATTTATCAAGAGCGAAAAAAGGACAGGAAATTGTGGAGACCCATGATCGCTCACGCCTTGAATGGACAGGACACATAGAACAACAAGAAGCGATTACCACTTATTGATCTTGACTAATCAGTAAATCTTGAATGTAAATTTTTAAAATTCGGTTCAGAAAAAAACAAAAAAAAAAAAAACAATAATCATGAAACAAGAAGCAGTTAAAAATTAATCACAAATCTTAAAGCATTCAAACGAATTTCTTATTAGAGCTCTTTCCTATTCTGATATTCCCCCCCAGAACAGAGTCTCTACTGAGTGACAGACACATCCGTCCATGCTTTCTGCTATCATTTCTAAACGAGATCCCGATAACGCTTCGACGGTATCTCTGCAATTGTTCTAAAGAAATATGCTCCTGAACTGACTCCTGTTATCTCCAAACTTTACAATAAATGCCTCACTACTTCTTATTTTCCAGCTTGGTGGAAGTCCTCCTCTGTAGTTCCTGTCATTAAGAACACTAGGGAACCTTCTGATCCCTCAAATTATTGCCCTACTGGTCTCTTACCTCTTTTGGGAAATGTACTAGATGCTCTAATCAACATCGAATTGGTTAAGCATCTTACTTCACACGGCCTTCTTTCAGATACACAATATAGCTTTCGTTTTTCCAGATCACTGAATTCGTCTATCATTCTATCGTCTGTGGTGCTAGATATCTCAAAGGCGATCGACAGGAATTGGCATGCTGGCCTTTTCCATATACTCGAATATACGAATATTATATTATATATTATATTATATCCAATCGTTCCTAACAAATCTTGTAATGAAGGTAGTGTTGAACGGACACAATTCTAGATCATTTTATACGAATGCATAGTTCTCCCAGGGATCTATCCTTGGACTTACTTTTTTTTCTAATCTTCGTCAATGACTTTCCTGGTGTAACCAGTTCCCAATTAGGTATTTATGCGGGTGACACAACTATTTACTCCTGTCTTGGTAGCAAGTCTGGCGGATCCGACAAAGTAAAATTGGCAACAGCTCCAGAAAAAGACCTCAGTGGTTAACTGGGGCAAGGAATGGTTTCTAAATTTTAACGCCTCTAAAATAAAACTGCTTTCATTTAATCACTACAGATAACCTTTTCTAGACTCCTTTCTTGAGCTCACGTTTTCCACTGACATGAAGAGGAGTGATTATAATGAATTATTTGTTAGGTCTGCCGCTAGAAAAATTGGTTCACTGTCTCGTGCCAGACATTCTTTCTCGTCCAAATCCACATTTGTAAATCTACCATTCGTCCGTATATTAAATATTATTGTCACATCTGGTTTAATGCTCCTACTATATATTTCGAGATTTTTGACAAAATTCAACTGACCTGGCATCTCGACTTCAGTCACGTGACGTGGCTGCCCTCTGTCTTTTCTATAAATATTTCCATGACAAATGTTCTGATGAACTGTTCTTCTTTGTGCCTCGACTGTATGAATTCAAGCATGCCACTAGATTGGCAACTAGGTCTCACAGTTTTACTGCTGAATTCGCTAGATGCAGCCATCTGTTGCATTCTAATACTTACTTACACTTCTCGCCTGTGGAACTTGTAGAAAAATCACGTGGTAGAGATAAACACTCAGTTGTGGAGCAAGCTAAGAGAATAATAATCCAACTTTTAGAAAGAGAGCTATTTATGTTGCCATGGAGCATCTCATTGTGCTAAAGTGGGATAGTCCATTGCTTGGGCTGTGATTGGCTGCTGGTACCTGAGTGGAGGTATTTCTATATAAATACCAGCTTGATTCATCAGTTAGTTTGCAGGGTTTGTATTAAGTTACAACCTGCTTTATTTTTGTCTGCCAGCTGGACGCTAGCTGCGACCTTTACGCCGGTAAGTGCTGTTTATTATTGTTATTCTACAGAACTCTCTACAATTTGCAAAAATTTAAATGCATCCTCAATCGCCATATTCTGTCTTACGAAATCCCGTTTATTTATTGTCCTTTTCTGCACTTCTTCTCACTAAAATATTCCCATTCTCTTTCAATCCATATAACCCCCTGCATCCTAGTGGCATTATCGACTTGCTTGAGGTAAAATGGTTAAAAAAAGGTAAAATAGCTGGGGTCTTAAATGAATAGTAGGGATGAAAGTGGCGATTATCTCCCTTTGGAAAATATGCCAGTTATCTCTTTAATACGTTTCTCTGTTTGACAACCCCACTACTCATTCCTCTGTCTATTCACATCATCTCGTCAGGTAAGTGGCTCACTGCCTTCTCATTCTATTTTACTTTTGATATGTCCGGTGAGGCTGAAATCTGAGTAAGACCCTCTCGCTTTTCACCCCTTTCACAATCTCACAATGCATGTTTGTCATTCCTTTCTTTCAGCTGTTCTATTCCGTTCCTGTATTAAGGTGTTACTTTATCACAGATATACTAATGTCTATAATGGGAAAAACAAACTGGAAATATTCCCTCTTTCTTAGTAACCACATTAAGTACATACCAAGTTGAAGATACATTAAAGGTACATCGAATATATTTATACTAATGAAATATTGTGTTCGGTTTATTAAGTAGATTTTCTACTTAATAAGCGAACGAATATTTGGTCAATATTTTATGATTTTTTTATCGTTTCTTTTAAAATTCTGCTTTACTCTAAAATTCTAATTGAATTGTTATTTTACTCTGACCGTATAAAATTCTTGAATGATCATCTGTTAGATATGAATTCCTATCGCTCAAAAATACCAAAATGATTTAATTCAGTTTTGTAGTTACGTCATCCCTGGCTGGATAACTGTCCCTAAGGTTGTTCGTGGAACCCATAGTTAGAAACGCATCACAGTGTCCGCGG
The DNA here is from genome assembly GCA_903632075.3 of Acanthosepion pharaonis. Classification (NCBI taxonomy): domain Eukaryota; kingdom Metazoa; phylum Mollusca; class Cephalopoda; order Sepiida; family Sepiidae; genus Acanthosepion; species Acanthosepion pharaonis. Next base: position 233,469 of record CAHIKZ030000758.1, on the reverse strand, counting down.
TCTCCTGGTTGGGAACGTCCCACATTTCCATTTTAGGGAATTGCAGGCCTTAATTGCTTCTGACTTTGACTCCACATCCTCGGATTAAAGGGAGATAAATTTCACTAATCCAAAATGTTTCACAAAAGTCTTAAGGATCTCTGGGTGTTTTTTTTTGTTTTTTTTTAATGATTTATCAGGAAAGAAAAGCAATAATTTGACAGTTTCTTTGAACCTAATATTCTTTTTTTTCCTTCTTTTAATCATTACTGTTGAAGTTCACCTGTCACTCAGTTTATGTCTTAAAAAATAAATTTTTCAACTGCCAAAAAGGATAAAATTGTATAATAAATTTGATAAGTCCAATTTCAAGTCCAAATACTTAAAGATACAATGATTTCAGTCAGTAAAGAAATTTACACCCAATATGATAGCAAAAAATAAATAAATAATTAATTAAAAATTAAAAGAAAGGCTTGATTACCTTTTACCGGGTACACAACGTATGGTGATCAGCTTATTAATTTTTATTGCATTTATTTATTTAAACTAAACAACTGAATTAAATACCCTAAACAACGATGACAAAACTAGTCAGACTACTTATCCTAAGTTCCTTTTGCACAATTTCTTGCGGTACATTGATTACCTTGTAATAGCTAAGCTTCCTATTGCAACGCTGCTGTGTCCGGTAAACAGTAGCCACACCTCTCCACCCTAAATTTAAAAAAAATGACCCGATTAAGTAAAGAGAATAGTCACCGTGACTATTTCAATTACGAAGAGAATGCTGTTGAAGTCTAGAGCGAAGGTCAGTTGAGCTGCCGATGTGTGGGCGGGTGGCAACCCTTCAACCTGGAGAAACCGTCATGGAGGTGGGGAGATAGAATTAGATTGAAGCAATTTTGGCATGGAAGGAGAGGACAGGGTTTGAGTTGGTAAGGAAAAGTTTTTTTTTGTGTGTGTAGGATGGTAGATGGGTAGTAAGAATGAAACCCGCAGAGGTGGGGGACAGAGAGGGGAGAGGCGGGGAAGAGAGGGGCGTGGTTGGGTAGAAGGTGCATGGGAACCAAAACTGGCAACGGATGGCTTCAGGCTTGCCAAGTTTATCCGAGTCGAGAGGAAGTATAATTTTTCACTAAAAGATGATTGAACATAAGTTGTTCTTCAATTCTTCTCTCTCTTTAAAAGCGGCTCCTTAATTTTTTGTTTTTATAACAGATTCATTGATTCTACTGTAAGAGTTTATTCACAAGCAATGACTCATACATATCATGGGTTCACCATTTTGGCCAATATAAGCGGTCATTTCTTTTCATTGGATTTGTATACAAATTATTGCACAAGTTTGAATTGGCGCAAACTGTGTTCATATAACCACTATTATTTCCTCTCATATAACCAATTAAAATTTGTTTTTTTTTAATGCGTCATTATTTTACATAACTACATCCACATTTATCGTGATAAAATATTGTCATATAAAAAAAAATTATTAACTGCCTCAGTTACTTTGTTTAAATTTCGGTTATGAAAACATAAGCTAGCAGACGATATAGACATCAAAAAATCTCAACGAGAGATGACAATTTCTTTAAAAGTATAATTGAGCCTTGTAAGGACCTCCATGATTAAATTAGTAACAGCAGGCCTAGCTAAAATGTGATTAAATATAAAGAAAAATTCAGCTTCGATTCCTGACGAGAGGTACATTATCTTTCATAAGACTTTTGATAATCCAGGCTGGTAGATCTTAATTTCATTTTAGAAAAAAAAGACAGATATGTCTACTCGGTCACGTGTATTCACTAAAAATATTGTTTGTAGTAGAAGTAATAGTGATAGTTGTAGTAGTAATATATTGCGACTGCTTGTGTAGTTTACTAATCTCTGTGACAGGCACATTTGTGTCTGTTCAGCATAGGGACAACGTTTAGTTTAAACTATGCTTAAACTGTAACTATGCTGAGTGATCTTAATCTTAATTTCGGGGAAGAACGCATAGTCACTGGCATAATCAGAACAAGGCCAATATGCTTGAATCCACGGTGACGATTTTGTGCTAGGATATATGTACTTGTACATTATATATACAGTGAGCGATGTGTAAATTGTCACCATTTTATATTTTTAATTTCGTGCAATCGCGTTGTTTGTTTTTGATTTTGTCGACTGCACAATATAGTAGGGTCAGTTGGGCGCCGTATGTGAGAAAAAGATCACCATGACGCAATTCACTTCGCCAGAAATTTCAAAACGGCATAATGTACTGCGTTTACGACGGAAGCTCCAATACGAATAGTTCAGAGTGTTTGGGTGACAATCCGAGGACAGTGTAGAGATTTCGGAAAGATTTAGATGAGTTAAATGGTGATAAAGAAGCTACGGCAGCTCGGAAAACTCACTCTGATCATTTTGATAAGAATACCCAAGTTTGGTAGTGATGGCCTCAAACTCAACATGGAGGCTTACATCAAGTGCCTTGAGGAGGTCTAGAGGGTGGCTGCAAAAAGAGCCATTGTTCGGCAACAGGACTCTGCACCATGCCACACAAGCAGGTGAACCCAGTCATGGCTGTCAGACGATTTTTGCCACCATATCACACCTTACACCTGGCCATCTATCTCCCCAGACTGCAACCTCCTTGATTATTATGTGTGGGTTGCAGTTGAGCGTGAGAGCAACAAAACTCCTTGTAACACCAAAGATGAACTGAAGGCAAGAATTATAGCAGCATTCATCAACTTGTTTAAGTGTCCGGAAAGATGCAGGAGATTTCAAAGACATCTGGAAACCGTGCCCAATGCCGATGTTATTGAAGAAATTTACTTTTTAGTATTTCAAGATATTTATGTGCAATTTTAGTAAATATATCTGTGAAAATGAGATGTCAGTTTTATTTCAATTTTTGCGTAATTTAGACAAGAATTTATCCTTCGCACCCTGTATATATATATATATATATATATATATATATATATATATAAAGAACAATAAGATATATAATCCGGTGTTCTTATTGATATTTTTATTTTTACAAAATAGTGCTCAATGTACATTTACAGAGCATTAATATTATAAATTAATTGATTTAAAATATGGTTTTTTCGTTACACAGTAATAACCATGTTTCAAAAATGGAAGCTAAAAGCTTCAAATTTAATTTTGTAATTAAATTAAAAACATTAGCTCCATTTCATCCTCAAATCAGTTAATATATATATATATATATATATATATCAGGACATCCTCGCTGTTACACAATATATCGACTTCTATGAAGGTCACTAGTGGACTGTAATGTCATAACATGACACAAACATAAAAACTGAATGTCGGATCCTCAAACTTCAAAATTGACGTGAGAGTCTATCATATATATATATATATATATGTATGTATATAAAATATATATATGTATATATATATATAAAATTTATATATATATATATATATATATATATATATATGTCCTAGTAAAGGATTGGTTTATACGGAATAAATTCCAATAACCAACAAATACTATTCTTAAAAGAGTGCTCAATACAGAGTAGAGCAAATATAATTATTTATTCTAAAATTCTAACATAAGTATGTTATAAAATCACTACAAAAATAACCATTTTGTTTCAACATTTCTGTTGTCTTATCAAGTGATGGTGTTTCAACACCATCACTTGGTAAGACACCAGAAGTCGATAAGTTGATAAGTCGGTTTGATTATATGAATAATATTTCATCGAAATAAATTTTTTAATGACTATGGATTTTAAGTTTTTCCTAAGTATATATATATATATATATATATAGATATATATATATATATATATATATATATATATATATATATATATATATATATATATATATATAGTTAGAAAAAAACTTAAAAATCCGTAGTCATTAATAAATTTATTTCGATGAATGCAAGCATATTCATATCATCAATCCGACTACGTTTAGCCATTTCCAAAGGGGCTCATAGTATATTTTTTCTGTGCTTATGCTCTCAACTGGGTTTTTTAGAAGTAGGTAGTCATTTTCCGCCATGCTAAATCAGAGTTAATATTCCATGCTTGGGTTGCCTTTAAAACTTTTCTCGACTCGCTCTTCTAAGAAACTCAGATTGCGAGCATTGCAGACGATTTCTCGCCGTTTTTGGTCCGATTTCCAAAACTTTGACGAAAAGCAATCCGTCAGTGTCAGAATTCCCCGTCCACAAGGTATTCTGATCAATCACTCGCCATTCTGGCCCAGACTTTGCATTCTATAACATTATGAAATTACAATTTTGAGAATTGAGTTTGGTTGAGGAATGAAGGATACAACTTTTTCTATTTCCTTCCGTAATAATAACAGCTTTTTCTATATGCGTCCATACTTTGTGCTCGTTCCAAGCCATGATTTTCCAAAGCTCTTATGTACCAAATACGGCACGCATTTTAAAAAATTTTCGAATAATTTTCTCTCTCCGGCTCTCGATTATTTTATTCCACTTTTCCTAAACTTACATTTAAAAAGATTTCCGGCTAAAGATTTATTTGAATCGGCACGCGTATTTTATCATTCGAAAACCGGTATGGAATAATTCAGACGGTCCACTTGTATTTGATACAAAACAGTATGTGAAGCGAAGACGGAAATAAACTCCAAGACCAAAAAATGCTTTTCTGAGTGGGAGGATCCGCGCATCCTTCCGGTTAATAAATTAAGCCTTTGAAAATAAATATCTAACATTTTTCAACTAATGGGTTGTGTTCCTGCCGACGGTAAAAAAACATGTTCCGTGACCCCTTTCAAGAGTATTTAAGCAACGCTTATAGACTAGATAAGCTAGTAAGGAACGGCAACAGACGGTAATTGTTCACGACACGGGTTAAAAGAGATTCCCTTACCCGAATTCCTTACCAAGCTAAGTGACACTTACAATTTTCCACACCAAGCTACGTGACGCTTACACTTTCCTCCTCACTTTCTCCCCTGCCTCATTTTCTCACACGCAAAGAAATCACATTTCTTTTCAAGAAACTACAAACAAGGAATTTTAACACAAGAACTTTAACAATCATACACCAAAAAATTTAGTTATAAAAACACGAAAATAAAAATATTTTATAATTAAAAAACCTTTCTCGCCTTTTGCTTTGCTGTGGGTTGATTCAAATCCGCAACAAGTATACCTGTCTATTTATATTTCCGTCTTCTGTCTCGTCCTTCTTGACCGCTAGACGATCAATATTTTTCTCTAGTTATCTACCCACTTCCAATTTTGTGGCTTAACCAGTTTTGTGACATCTCTTATTTTGATCTGTGCTGACATCTTTCTTAAAATAATTTATATTAGGCGAGGGTGGAGAAAAGTGTACGTCACACTTTTTATTCCGAGTATTGTGAAAGGCACAAACGTAAACAAACAAAAACTCCTACACCAATGCGAAATTTAAAAGAAACACACGTTTATTAGAATGACATAAAGAACAATAAAACAATACAAAGTTTACAAATACGTTTGCACAAAATTTTCTTTTGTACGCCTTAACAAAAAGGTAAGATAACCATTTCAAAATCTGTCTATACCTCTGAGATGAGTCATTATGATTAATTGCATTATTTACATTATTCAGACTGTTATCATCATCTTCATTGTCATATTCACAACGTTTCGGCCGTTGTACGCTTCGGCCTTTACGTTATATTTCTCTGTCTATATCTCTGAGATGAGGTATGATGATTACTTGAATTATTTACGTTATTCGGACTGTTATTCTCATCTTCCTCTATATCTATGAGATGATGCATTATGATTATTTACATTGTTTACGTTATTCGGACTGTTATCCTCATCTTCATTGTCATATTCACAATGTTTCGGCTATTTTACGCTCCGGCCTTCTTCAGATGATTGGAATATCGAACTGAACCATGTCCTCAAGGACACATCGCCCAGTGGATAAAGGCGTTGGTCAGATCCAGTGACTAGACCCAAAGAGATGTGAGTTCAATACCAGGCCATAGCAGTGGTGAACCAAAACTTGGAGAGCTGAGTTAAAGGAAAATAACTGAGACATCCTGAAGAGGCATGGCACGTGGAACTAGAACAATCTATCCCGGTGGACGAAATAAAGGATTCGGTTCGAAATTCCAATCCCATAAAGAAGACCGAGGCGTACAACGGCCGAAACGTTGTGAATATGGCAATGAAGACGAGGATAACAGTCCAAATAATGTAAATAATGTAAGTAACCATTTCAAAGATTAAAATCTGTTAGTCTCATAAAATCTGATATAATATAAATTTGTCAACGAAACTTTCACTTATTTTCATACATCCAACAGTCGGAAAACTTTGAGAAGGTTGGCAAATTCACTTGAGTCGCTGAGAATTTAAACAACGGTCCAATTTTCAGATTGAACTTCAATATCGAAGATAAATCTCGTTTTTTTTTTAAAACATTCTATCTCAAAATTATCGTTCGAATTCTTCTTTCCATTTATGCATTTCTGCGTTTGTTTACAAGGCCATTTTGTTGACTTCCATCTTTTCACCCCGAGAGAATAATAGTGATTATAAGGGAGAATATGGTAGAAAACAGGGGAAAAAAGCAGTTTTCAAAAGAACCAAGATGTTAAAAATGCTGTAAAGACTTTGAAATATAAATGTTACAGATTTTATTTAGAAAACGAAATACAATCTTAGTTTTCTCTTTAAGCGTACAAAAGATATCAGATTATTAATAGAAAATAGAATTCAGAATGCCTTGATCTAAAGGTTCATTTTATCGATAACAACACAGCATGAATTTATGCAAAGATTACTAAAATTTCTCAGAGCTATTAATAGATAAACTTAGAACAATGTCAGTATGGTCAGGCTACTGAAAGATGAAACGAGTGTGAACTTTTAGTTTAGAAGTGTATTGGTCAACAGGACTATCCCGTTCCTAATAAAAGTATGTCAGTACGTTCGCACTAAAAAAAAAAAAACAAAAAAAAAGTCACCAGTTCTATATAAAGAGGCAAGCCAACCGGGAGAAGAGCGAGTTGGGCTAGAGACAGTGGAGAGTCGAGTTGGAGACTCGAGGAGGAGAGGAAGTGACGTCAGAGATTGGAACGAAGCGCTCGCTAACATGTGCTGTTGATATAAGTACCGCTGTTCCTGCTACCACTGATATTACTACTACTATTACTACAACTGATGACGGAACATCGTCGTTTGTAGTAGTTGCGCTAAGAACAGACCAAGAAGGGTTAAAACGATGCTACCTCTCTCCTTTAACGAAATTACACGAAGTATTTTTTGTTTTGTTGATCATCGTTCGTATACAAGAGACATTCAACTTTTTGCCACGAGAATTGTATTATTATATGTATTGTTGATGTTATGTATTTATTTAAAAAAATTATCCCTCTAAAGTCGGATCGACTTGGTCATATTCATTTGCTGTTAACCCGATTCTCACCCAACAAGCTTGCAGGTAGACCAACGAAGAGCTTTCGGAATTCTACGACCCGATAATTATTCGCCAGGAACAAAAATCACAACGTGGCTGGTGAGTGGAATTGAATCGACACTTGAAACCGGAGATTTAGGTCTAACCTGTAATACTGGACCATACAGGACCAACGGCCGGTCTTGTGGATGACGTCGGCCCAGTGGGATTAGGATACAGTGTCATATGGACGCCTTGACCAGAGATCGCGTTACAATTGACATTATGGGAGAGGATTAGCGTTACATTTCATCATAAATAACATTTTACATTCAACAAAAACCTGACATTTTAAGTTTATTGTCGTGTCCTGTCGGCGCCCTCATATTGAAAAAAAAAAACAAAAAAAAACAAAAAAAATCAGCCAGAAGAAAAAGCTTCACATCCTCGGACCAGCGATTGTTGTAAATCTTATTCAGCATATAAAAAGGCCTCAAAACTCTATCCGCGGGTAAGCAGTCAGTCGTTCAAGTCTCGACCGGCTTCGGGCGGGGAGGAACCCGAAAAAGTCTACGCCGAAGGGCGGATTCTCTTTCGGGGAGGTAAACCGACCCTGAACCCGTTTATACGGGTTCAATGGGCATATTTTGGGCCGAGCCCACGGGCTCGGAGATCCCACGTTAAACCGGCCTTGTGCCACATGACGCCCTCGTGGCGGGGGGGGGGTGAATATCGTAAGATACCTAAGATCAAAACGTAGTACCTGTTCCAACAACAGAGAGCCAGCCAACGGCTCCAGAAATCAGCAGTTCCAGTCGTCAACATCACCCGCAATCCCAGTTCGCCATCGGCCGTTTTCGCCATCGGCCGTTTTCGCCAGTAGCAACGATATACGATAAACTATCATTCTGAGGACAACTCTTTTTTTTTTTTTCAACGGTTACAGAACTGTCCTTTTCAGGTTAACACTCTTCACCCCCTTTACATAAACATGCAGAAATATTTTTTGCCTCGTGCACTGTAACCTTATTTTTTCGGTGTATTTTCTTTAACGAAAATAAACTTGGCAATATATGTTTTTACTCAAGTCTTCATTTTGTTTGTTGTTGTCTTCCCGTTATGTGTTTGTTTGCGGGCCAATATACCAAAACCCGTAATAAGACGCTCTTCATTATGTCTTTCCTAAATGCTTTCCATGCCATCGTAATAATCATTTTATTACCTTTTCATGTTTCTTCTTTAAATTTATCACCTGTCTTAAGCAGATGTATTCCTGGACTTCTTTCAGCTCTTCATCTTCTATTTTTCGGTGTTTTCCAGTAGAACATTACTTTCTGATATTAATAACATTTCTACAGCAAATCGTAAAGCGTTTATGCTTACTCCTATTCAATTTTTCAGAAAATACTTTCAACACGTTACGTCATCTTGCCCCTTACCTTTTCCAATCCTTATCGTATATCTTTGTATCGTCGAATGACTACAGTATTATCATTGTCCACAGACTTAATATCTTTTACACGATTTCCTTTTATGCTCTGCTCTCATGGTTGGATAAAAATTGCAGTGGAATGCTTTTTCACGATTAAAAATACCAAAGTGATTTACGAAATTCTATTGTTCAATAGCACTCCTAAAATTTATCTATTTGATTAATTGATTTCCATCTAGATTGATTGCTAGTCTGTTTCTAAATTTCCAGTAGTTCCATCAGCCTGGGTTGCAGCTCGCCATTGACCGCCGCGCCAGCCAACCAACCATCTTCAGCTCCAGCCAGCAAACCGTCTCAAGCTCTAGCCACCCATTTTCTCTAGCAGTAACGAGATGCAATAAACTGTCTTTTTTAACACATTTCAACGACTACAAAACTGTCCTAGGACAATACCCTCCACCTCTACATAAACACGCAAAGATATTTTTTGCCTAGTGCAATGAAGACTTATTTTTGTCGAGGTATTTTCTTTAACGAAAATAAACTTGGCAATATATATATATATATATATATATATATATTACTCAAGACTTCACTTTGTTAGTTGTTGTCTTCTGTCATCTAATATCTGTTTGCGGAACAATATACTACCTTTTGTATTGACTGATAGTTCGCCAACTACAAGGCCCAAGGACCACTCAAGGTAGAGGGTTACCAATGGAGATTTTAAGGTTGGAGGAAGTAAGAGTATTATGAGGACGAGCAGAACAAATGTGACAGAGGTTGTAGTTGTCAAGGAAGCATTCTCTCGGGATATTGTTCCACAAAGTAACAGTTCGAGAGGAGAACTTGTTTTTTTTTATTAAAGTATCACGAATGGATGGTGGTGTGGTGGTGGTGGGGGGTTGTCCGCTCACGGTGAAGATACGGCAGGGTGGGTCCTCGCAGAAGGCGATAAGGAATGTAACTCTGTCGAACATCTGCCATAGCAATAGCGATGTACTAGTGAAAGGCTGGCGAAGTTTCGTCTGTGTGTCGCAGGGTGGAAAATAATTAATTGCCCATAAGCCTGCATAATCGCTTTTGAATTTTCTCGAGGCTGGACAGAGAGGACTGAACAGCACCAGTCAAGATATGAATACAAGGATACAAGGAAACGACCATTTGTTTAGCGGTGGCACGAATATACGAGTTCTTTGAGGTCTGGAGTTGTCTTTAGAGCCAATAGGCTGCAATACTCTGTTTCTAATTTGATCTAACTGTTTTAAAGATAAAACATAGCAGAAAATATCAGACACTTCTAGGAGCGGTAGAATGAGCCAAACATGTTATTGGCATGTTCATCAATAAATTGAATATACCATATGTACTCGTGTATATTACAAGTTTTTTTTTTTTTATCAGTTCTTTTTACGCAAAACGTAAGGGGGTCTCACTATACACAGGTAAGTTTTTTGAAGAGGTTAACAATAATGCAGTTTCGAGGATCGGTTGCTTTATGTAAAGACTTGAGTGACTAGATTGTTTAAATAAATGTACATCACTATAAGTTAGCCAACACCCGATGGCCAGCAGCAGAAACGATCCACTCCGACAACACACCACAGCACAGATTTAAACCTCAGTTTCGAGCAAAATAAGCAAAAATATATGTGTATAGGGTTCTTTTTACTTAGAATGACTTGAATTATCACAACCCGAAGTATGTACTTCAACTTATGGGACACCCTGCATTATACGGTTATCATGATAGAAGCGTCATTGGAAAGGCAATACCTCAGTGATATAAAGACTTGTGAAACGAAGATGAATGCAAATTTCAGATAGGAAAAAATTATTAATTTTTCATTTATATACGGTATTTGTTGATATTAAGTGGCATACATACTAAATGAAGTTTTGCTCTTCATGTAGCGACAAAAGGAAAGAAATTTAGGCTATGTAGAAGACAGGAACAGGGTAAAGGAGCTACCGTAGTCAGGCATGAACGAAAACAAAAGTACGGTATCTAAATCTTCGTATCAAATATTTCAGGGCAAGTGATTTTCCTCACTATTTCGTGATAGCTTTGTACAAAAAAAAAAAAAAAAAAAGAATGAAGACCATTTATTTGCTATAAAATTTGTCCAGGGTGATGCCCAGTACGGCAATATTACACTACGGTAGGCTTACTAGTATTGCTCGGAAGCTGGGGTCGCGTTATACACGAGCTATATGAAAAAGTCATGTTTTACATAACAACAAAAATCAGGGGTCGCACTATACATGAAGTCGACTCATACAGGTGTATATACGGTGTATTACCTCTTGGCTAACTTTAAAAAGAATGAAGACCATTTATTTGCTATAAAATATGTGCAGAATGATGCCCAGTACTGCAATATTTGAAAGACGAGTATTGCTGAGAAGCTAGGTTCGTCTTATACACGAGCTATATGAAAAAAATAGGTTTTTCACAAAAAAATTCAGGAGTCGCACTATAAGTAAACTTATACATGAGTATATACGGTATGAGGTTCACTTGATGTGTGGGGTTCACTTGAGGCTCAAGAGACATTCAAAGTATGAAGCCTCATTAAAATTGGAATCTTTCATCGTGACTGGAGAAAACTCAGTCTCTCGTCTCGGTAACACTAGAATCTTCTAGAGTTGCTGCTGCTGATATTTCTTTTTTTTATTTTCGAAACGTAGAAGTTTGAATTATACTCCTCGCGAATTCTTATAACTTTGTTTCTATATTTAGTAACTTCCCTGTTTTTTTGCTTTTTAATGTCATTCTTACTTGTTTGCCAATGTAAACTACTAACTTTCCAGTGGGGAAGAAACTGGTTGGTTACATTCAATGCCTCGAAATCCAAACTCGTTACATTCCATCACCGGCGATTGAACCCCAAACTACCGCCAGTTACGATGAACGGATGCCCCATCGTGGAGGCACCATGCCATGAGAGGCTCACATCTGACCTCAAGTGTAACTCGTACATATAAAGATATAGTAAAACGGTCGGTTCCCTGTACCGGTCCAGTAAGTACCAGACTCCTTATCATATCCTCTACATTTACAAGAGCCAGATCAGGCCGTATTGTTGTCATATTTAGGCGGGAGCTATCCAATCCTCACTTTCCAGTTTTGATAGAGTCCCAAAGCATCTGAGTCCCAAAACTGAGATTAATATAAAAATAAGATCATATAAATTTCATAAGATGATACTGATACTTGTAGGCACCCTTCTCAGTTGAAATTGAAAAATCAAATTAACTTCTCCACACGTGTTTCGCAAAAGTAAAGACCTTAACAGGGGAGAACAAAGTTTAACTCAACTAACGCAACTTAATTGTATTCTGGATGGTCTTCCGTATTTTATAATTACAGCCCAATTATAAACACAAAATTACATTTCTTAATTACTGCGGATCTTCTGATTAGTCAAAACGATACAATTTACAACGCGCTAAAAAGGACACTTAGGAAAGCTGATGCGGCTTTTAACTAATTTTATAATATTTTAACAACTTAAATGTAAAAATCTATTATAATTAAAGAAATAACAAATAATTGTATTAAAAATTCATTTTTCATCGAAAAATTTTTTTGCTTTCAGAAAATATTGTCCATATTCATAAAAACAACTAAAAGCAAATAAAAGCATTTGAAATTAAATAATATCTTTGTTTTATTGAGTTTTGTATGTTACAATTCAGAACTGATTTTCAGGTGTGGGGGGCAATTAAAAAAAAAACAAGATTTGCATTTTTCAAAGCCTTGTGCTTTTAACTATTGTAATCAGTAAACTAGATTCGATCGAATTTCTAGAGTTTTCATAAAATTAGTAATGGTGGGGTAATAAATATAAAAAAAATATTTTTGCCATGACTTTAATAAAAAAAAACATATTTATAATAATTTCCATCATCTATGAATAGTTTCTGAAAGTTTCATTAACATTCGACAAGTATTTTTATTTTTGCAAGATTTTCAAAATTAATGTGTGTCATACAAAAAAAAAAAAAAGAAAAGAAAAAAATAAAAAAAATAAAAAAAAACGTGCTAAAAATTGTATATGTTATTTTACTAGTTCCGGTGGTACAAAGAGAAACAAGTTTTTTTTTCTAATCAAGATTTAGAATGTTAAAATAGAAAGAAAATTTTTTAAAAATAATTAAAAAAACTGGTCTTTCCTCTTCATAATAACATAAACATTTAGACGATAAAATTTTGTTTTCGTCAAGTTTGGCGTCTTTTTCATCATTCTATGCTTTTTTTTAGCGATCTCATGGAGGAACCTATGTTAACATGTTCAAGTGCAGAGATAAACATTATCTTCCCCTCCTATCCATATAACCTAACCCTTAACTTAACCCTCTACCTCGAGTGGCCCTCGAGCCTTGTACTGAGTGAAACTTACTGTAACAAAAAAGAAAAGGGCGCTTCTACCTTTTCTATATTCACCCCTGCTTTTTTTTTTACTTCATTCTTTTGTTAATTAGTTTGGGTCTACATTTTCAGTCTTTCTCTTTTTTTGTTTGCAAGCAAAGAACGAATCCATAGACGATATCAGCAAACAAGCTTCTGTTTTTCACACCAACAACAGAGCTGAGAGAAATACTCCTTTACTAAAAAAAAAAAAAAAATACCAATCTTTGGCCAACAACCAAGCATTACGGTTTTCATGCAAATCTTGGCAACGGCGTCACCTGCATTGCCTCGCCACTCTTTCCAATTCTGGAAGACGCCAACTCGTGTCGGAGAAGGTATCAACTGGTCAACAAATGCTTCAAAGGGTGAAAAAAACTGATGGTTCCTGTTGCACTGAATGCACCTAAGTCGGGGGTCTCTTCTTCAGCTTGTCTGAATAATTTTGCATTATTGGTATTTAGGTTTTATTTTTCTGTGTTATCTTTGCCGTTTGTTTAAATGTCAAATTATTACTTCTGCCTTCTACGTTCACAATCCTACAAAGCCTGAAAGCTGTTCGTGATTTTTGTCTAGAATTCGGAGAATGTTCTCTCAAATCTTATTAAGACAAGATTTCCTTTCTGAGAATCACTTTGCTTCAGATAAAATAAAATTTGCCTCTAGAAGCTATCATTCTATAACCTCTTTTAATATTAACTTTGCTTATCATAGTTACACCTTTAATGGCATTGACTTTATCAGTAGCTCACGACCATATAGCTTTGAAATGATCGCCGAAGTTAAGCAACGTCGAGCCTGGTCAGTACATAGTGAGTGCTGGGATTACCAGGTGCTGTCAGCTTGGATGTGCGCGTGGTGTAATGAATAATGGCTCGGAATTGTTAGATTGGAGAGCCGAGTTCGCTTAGGAAAAATATGAATCCACCTCTTTTATCCCCCAGTTATGGGTTAATTAGTAAGACTTGAATCAATAAAAACATTATTATCTCCCCTCATAAAAAGTATGACAATCTAAAAGTATTTTCTGGTTTTAAATAACCTGCAAAGTGTTGATAAACCATAAAAAACGAACCAATCAACTTTATCGGTAATTATGAAATTCCATTTTTCGTTTCCTAATTTAAGCTTTTCCAAGTTGATCTACTGCTCACCACTTTTGAGAAATTGTAAGACACATTGTCATTTTCGAACACTCTGAGAAGTTTGTTTAGCGGCATATCAACTCCTCATGGGTCATTTAATGGCCAAAATGTAATTTTCTTGGGAGTATTAGTAATTTCTTCTACAAAAAAAAATGTATTGCTGGTAACATTTGTAACTATGAAAATTTATTTTTATACTTCATAGTGTTTTGACCCCAGTTTTGGGGATTAACTATTTGCCCATAGCTGGGACCCTAACAGGTGCTACCACCCCGTTTCGGGGTAGACCTGGAAAAAACATCAAGTAAGTTGGAGTTTCCACACTCCTCAAAACCTCCCGATCAGATGCCTTGCTGCCGGGTGTAGTTTATCGTCATACCCAGAACGTTCTGGAAAGTTAACAAGCATCTATTTCATTCATTTTTCTATCCAACTTTATATCTTTCTTTTCAGTATCTGTCTATATTTCTGAGATGAGGTATTATGTACACTATTTACATTATTCGGACTATTGTTCTCATCTTTGTCGCCATATTTATTACAACGTTTCGGCCGTTGTACGCTCCGGTTTTCTTCAGGTGGTTGGAATGTCGAACTGAACCCTTCTTTTCGCTCACTAGTGTAGACTGTTCTAGTTCTACGTGCCATGTTTAATGGATGTTAGTCATCAGTTATCTCCTGTTAATTTCCCCCTGAATGTTCTCCACTGCCTTAACCGCGTATTGAACTCACACTCTTTGGGTCCTGTCACTGGATCTAACTAACGGCTTTATCCACTGTGCCATAAAATCAATGTTTTACCAAGGATCAAGGTAGGTGAGGAAAAAAAATTAGCATTCTCTTGGGTGTCTTGTTCTTGATCTTATACCAGACTAAAGTTTTCTGACATCCATTCGGATATTTTAAGGTAATCAACTCATGGATGATATTAGAGATTAAAATGGCAATAAAAAAAAATCTGCTTTTAAAAGAATGTGTTTATCTTTCTGTTGTGGTAAACCCTCTACAGTAAAATGAACTGTTCCTCCTCTCATAAATACAGCTGCGAGAGTGGAAGGGAAGTGGAGTAGTAGACGCAGTGATAATCTACTTATATACAAAACAATAGTGTTAGTAATATCTTCAATATACTTTTTCAACCGACCCTGGTCTTGCGTGTCTTTCTGGCTCCTAAACAGACCACAACACTTTCCATAGAAGAAAAATGTCGAAGACGCATAAATGTTTTTTTTTTTACTCATATTTCTTTTCTTTGTAATATTCATTTGAATTTTTATTAGATGATGTTAGTTTAAGTAGGAGCAGATAGGTTCGCCTATCAGCTGGATCACATTCCTCCCCGGTATTTTGAACAGGAGTAGACAATATAACAGAAGTGAACATAATATTTTGGCAATGTTTAAACCTTCACTTCTTCCCTGATTAGGATTGGGTTTCCGGTTCCTTTTAAAGTCTTATAAAAATAT
The DNA here is from genome assembly GCA_903632075.3 of Acanthosepion pharaonis. Classification (NCBI taxonomy): domain Eukaryota; kingdom Metazoa; phylum Mollusca; class Cephalopoda; order Sepiida; family Sepiidae; genus Acanthosepion; species Acanthosepion pharaonis. Next base: position 217,603 of record CAHIKZ030000758.1, on the reverse strand, counting down.
GTCAAGCAAGTACAATGCGATATTTATTATTTATCTTTTAAAAATGTGTTATCTACCATTAAAAAAAGAAATTTGAAAAGAAACCCCTAGACACGTGCAGTGGAACGAGGAAAGTCTCTCCCAGTAGATTAAATAAAGTGTTCAGTTCAGAATTTCTCATAGGTTACGCGGGTAGATATACACCTGAGGAAGGCCGGAGGACACAACGATCGAAACCTAGTTATAGCAACAGCAAAGATAAGGACAATAGCCCGAATATAAATAGTGTAAATAGTGCTAACTCCTCATTCTAGAAACTCGGATAAAAAGAAATCTTTTTTATTCAAAAATTTATTTTAAAAAATTAAAAAATTATCAAACTATGCAAAAGGAAGATCTGCTCTCTCAACCTATTTTAGTGAATTTATGCAATGAGTGCAAATGAAATGAAATGCCCGGAAAATGGATTTTTTTCAAAATCTATAATTACAGTTTCTCGTCCCTATTTGTTTATTTAAATTTTCTTCTTCACAGACATATCTTTATAAATTAATGAATAAAAAATATTTTCGTATTTATTTCTTTATAAAATGGCAAATAATAGATATTTCATTATAGTTGGTTCACATAATCTTGTAAATATAAAATCGTTCTAAAATAATCAGTCTGATAAATAAATAGTGTTTAACATCTTTGTTGTCAGTTCTCAAGAATAAAGAAAATGTATAACTCCACTTTCATATGTTTCGGTTTTATTAACATTCTAATAATAGCTTTTTAAAACAATAAATCTTGCCAAGCAAGTTAAAAGTCTATACATTATCAATAGAATAACCGTCCTTTTGACACCATATTTTTGTGAATACTAAAGTTAAATATTGTCATATTTTGTTTCATTTTTTTTTTTTTTTTGCTAGGTAGGAGGTATTTTCTATTTGTATTTTGTACATTATTTACTTTTTTTTATTTCTATTTTTGACTTTCAACTCTGACAATGATCGGATTTCTGCATATTTGAGTTTGCTATTGTATCATAGCAAAAACGGCACATTGTGGCGCAAATCTGTTATGATAACACTGTTAAAATTACCCAACTGGGTAATAAAGTTAATTGTAGTTCGCTCGGGCCACCAGTTTCAGAGTAATTTTTATTAAGTATAAATTGTCAAAAAAATGACAAAAGTCTATCCAAGGGAGATAACTCTACACCTATTAGAAGTTAATTAAAAAGTAGTTTCCTTGAGTATTAATAAAACTTGACCTGTCTGCGCCTATTTGCATAATCTGTAGTGGCATACCAGTGACGAGACTTTAATGATATATAATATGAAGATTAGTGCTAATTAGCATTTGCAAATAGTTATCAATAATATACAATGCAATTCTCTTTTCAAGCATTTAAACGCGTGATAATTTTTACATTTTTATATTTGTAGCGTTTTAATTGTATTTATTTTATTATTCTTTAATTATAGATCCTTTCAACTTCGTTAATTTTCTATTGATAACTCTCATATAAAACAAACTCTTTGATCTTTTTTCAGTCACTGACTCTGAAGCAACATTAAAATCCTTTCTTAAACGTTGATTATGTGTTTCACTTTGCATAAAACATCCTCTTCAAATAGCCGTCTATTTGCCTAATTCTTTAAATAGTTCAGTTGTGAGGAAGCGGGAACCAGCTGTGATTAAAACACCCACATGGTCACATGGGATCAAAATAATTTATCTGCAACTGAAGAACCTAATATTTTATGACCTGCTTTTTTTTTCTTTTTATGTGCCGTGTCCTTTCATGACGTAGGCGATCATGGCTCTTTACTTCCTCCCTATCCCTTGTAGCTCTCAATAAGTTTCGTCCCACTGCCACCTCCCTCAGATCACGTTATTTTATCCACTTGCTTAAGCCCGTTAGGTATGTCATGCGTTGTGAGTATCAGATTCTGGAAGCTCTCTTTTCTCATTGCGCATCCCAGACCGTCCTGGGTATGACGATAAACTACGTCCAACAGCAAGACCTCTTATCAGAAGGTTTTGTGGAGCGTGGATCCATTTCTTAATCGCTAGTGTTCCCAGATCCACCCTGACCCGGGATGGTAGCACCTGTTAGGGTCCCAGCTATGGGCAAATAGATAACCCCGAAACTGGTAAACACACTATGAAAGTGTAAAAAATAGGTTTTAATACCAGAAATACTTTGTAAAAAAATTATTATCAGCAAAAAATTTTTGAAGAAAAAACTTACCAGCAATACATTTTTGGAAAAAATATTACCAGCTATATATTTTTGAGAAAAAAAAAATATTACCAATTATACTTTTTTGAAAAAAAATTATTACCAGAAATAGATTTTTGACAAAAAAAAAATATTACCAGCAATAAAAATTTTTTCGACATTACATAACCCATTGATGTTGATATGCTGTAAAACAAACCAAACAAAACCAAGTAATTTAAAAAAAACAAAAAAACATCCAAGATTGTAAATTTCCTAAAAGAAGTTGGATTGTACGAAAAAATATGAATAATTGAAAAATAGTTCAAATATATATGTATACATACACATTTTTTTTTTTTTTTTTTAACCAAACTATCGCTATGAATTTATTTAATAATTTTGCTGGCATTAAATGACCCACTGAGATTGATATGCCATAAAACAAAACAACCAACCAACGTATCCCAGAAATTTCAGCTGCCTCTTCCTGATGTTAAGTATAAGCTTTCTCCTTGTCTGCATACTCTCCAAAACTTCATCGTTGCTCACTCTCTCGGACCATATCCTTAGCATCGTTTTGTAGACCCATACTTCTGTTGCCTCGAGTCTCTTCTTCATTTTTGAGGAGACCGCCCGACATTCGTTGCCATAAATGAGGACAGATATCACATAGCAGTTCAGTACTCTTTTCTTTATTTCCAACGAAATCATCTCGTAATACTCTGCCTAGATTTTGGAATGCGTCTTTGGCCATTACAACACGTCTTCGGATTTCAGTGTCGCACTTACCGTCCTCTGTCAGAAAACTACCCATGTATTTAAATTTCCGTACCTGCTTGATTTTAGTGTCCCCGACCTGGAAATCGCATTTCAGTCTCATCTTTTTACTAATAATCATGCATTCTGTTTTCTTGTAGCTTATGCTTAGTCCCTTCTTCTTGATCTCCTTCGCTACCTTCTGTAGGTTTTTTTTTTTTAATTTCAAATTCGTGTCTATTTTCAGAACAGTCATCTGCATATCTTATGTTGTTAAGATTGTGGCGACCAATGCTGAATCCTGGTAGGATTATCCAATTCTCTCAGAATTGCCTCGCTGTATAGGTTGAATAAGTCCGGTGAGAAGGCACATCCTTGCCTTACACCCCTTTCTATTTTTATATATCTGCGTAACTCATTCTCTATCCGCATGCAGGCGGTTTGCTGCCAGTATAGGTTCTTGATTATTCTATCTTTCCCCAAAATATCAAAGTTGCTGAGCATTTCCAACAGGTTTGTGGCGTACTTTGTCGAACGCCTTTGCGTAGTCTATAAAACAAGTGCATGTCCTGCATCTGTATCGCTCTTTCTGAACAGGATGTAGCGTTCCTTGTTCCGGTGTCTTTGACGAACCCGCACTGTTCTTGTCCTATCTCTGCACGCACTATTCATCAGAATACGGATGATGAGTTTTGTTATGTGGCTCATTAGGCTAATTGTTCGGTGAAGAAGTTCACAATCGTTTGCGCCTGGTTTCTTAGACAGTATGACTATGTGTGCGCGTGTATATATATATATATATATATATATATATATATATATATATATATATATATATATATATATATGTGTATGTTCCTTCTAATGTTTTTTGTGAATACCACTATATGATGCCTGTTTTTTTTTTTCAAACGGTGTTTATTTTGTCTAGCAGCTTGTGCATTCAAGAAAACTTAATAAAGGAAATATAGCCGGCGACAAGTTTAGAACCTGTGCCCTGCTTCATGGCCGTTTTACTCAATACCAGTATCCATTAAAAATGACGCAAAAATGAAAATAACATCCCATTTTAACAAGACATATTTACCAAAATTACACAAAAATATCTTGAAATACGAGATTAAATTTATTCAATAAAATCGCCACTGACTTCAACCACGGCCTCCGGACGACTTCTGAATTTCCTGCATTTCTTCTGGACAGCCTCCTTGTTTAAGCTGGTGAATGCTGTCATAATCCTTGCCTTCAGTTCATTTTTGGTGTTACAAGGAGTTTTGTTGGTCTCTCGCTCAACACATAATAGTCTAGGGAGTTATGTGGACAGATGTAAAGAGTGACGTAGGTGCAGAAATTGTCTAACAGATATGACTGGGTTCTGTGTGGCATGGTGCAGAGTCCTGTTGTCAGACATAGGGCCTCCCAGCAACCACCCTTGACCCAGGGCAGCACTACCTCCTCAAGACACTTGATGTAGGCCTGAATGTTGAACATGAGGCTCAGTGGGATGATGAATGGAGGCATAACGTCATCATCACTCCAAACACATTCGTCATCACCATTAGATTCATCCAACTCTTTCTGAATCCCCTGCACTGTCCTCAGATTGACACCCAAACACTTTGAAATGTTCGTACTGGAGCTTCTTGCCTGAATGCCAAGCAGTACATGTCATTTCCAAATTTCTGGCGGAGTGAATCGCATCATGGTGTTCTTTTTCTCAACTGACCCTACTGCCCAACTGACCCTACTGTCCTGTGCAGTTGATAAAATCAAAAGCAGCGTGCATACACAAAATTAAAAATATAAAATGCCGACTATTTACCCATTGCATCATATACATATATATATATATATATACATACACACACGTATGCTTACACATATGCCTTAAAGCGCAATAAAGCACTAAGTTGAGTATTTCTCCATATTTATTGTTTTATATAATAATTATAAACTTTTCACAATTGTATTTACACTTCCCACAGTTCATAGGCTTGTCATAAAGTGGAAAGATTATATTGAATTGCTAAGTTTGGTGCTAGGAAAGTTGGTTCACTGTGTTGTGCTAGAAAAGTTACATATTTATAAGTCTACCATGCATCGAATATTGCTGCCACATCTGATCTGGTGCTTCTGCTATGTATTTAAACCATTAACTGCCAAATTTTTTTAATGCGCATTTTTGGCCCAGACAGGTATCTTAGGAGTTTATTTATTCCTTATGTTTAATTTCAGTAGTTAACCATTGTCATTTTTATAGAAACTAGAAAATCAAATATATATGTGTATAAAACATCAAAAATAATATTGATTAGAAATAATAAAAAAAATACTTTTCAAAATAGTCATTATTTTTCTACTCGTGAAATGTAAAATTATGACAGTGTCTTCTTATGGCTAATAATAAAAACTTTAAAGAGTAAGTGTTGTAAAATATACCTTTTCAAATGCAATGTATGTAAGCAATTCAATGTAAATACAAGGAATAACATGTAGTGAGTTTAATTTTAACAGATCCCCAAATGGGGCTCATGGCAGGTAATGGGTTAAGATTTTAGATAAAATCCAAAGAAGAATCTACAATGTTATTGAGCCGAGCATCTTGGCTTCAGTCATTTACCTATTGCTGTAAAGTAGCTTCCCTGTACCTTTTCTATACTTTCATGGTAATTGTTGTGGTGAACTATCCTCTTTGGTACCAAGACTTTAGGAATTTAAGCGCAGTATTAGATTCACAGTTAGGTCTGATCATTTTATTGTAGCAATGACTAGATGTAATCGTAAGTTCTATGTTAACAGTTGTGGAACTTTCTTCTGACTCTCTGTTTTTGAGTTGACCTTGATATTCAAAAATTTAAATGCAATAACTATTGTCATCTTCTTAATTCCAGATCTTTTATTGTTCTCTCGCATTCATTAAACCTTTGTCTTAGTGGCTTTATTGCCTTGTAAAATGATTATAAAATTATCAGCCTACCTCAAATATTATATATATATATATATATTATACATACATACATACATACACACACACACACACACACACACACACACACACACAAAGCGATTTGTAAAATCAATGCACTGTGGCCAAGAAGTCTAAAGCATGTCAGATCTAATCATGGTTTCCCTTAGGGAACACAGGTTTGAATCCTACTGCTGAGTGTCCATTTTTCTCTAATAAGATTTCTCAAATATTCAGGCCAATGAAAATTATACTGAGAGGTGCCCAACCCTGGGGAACAGCTGCCCGAGGCCATGCCCTCTTATTGCACCAGAGAGAGGGATTGGTGCTCGCACTGAGGTCAGCGCAACCGATGGATGTGTGGGCTGCAGGCAATTTTTTTCTTAGCCCAGGTGTATGTGCTTGGGCTCCCCACATTAAGCCCACGTTGTGTCACAACCTGACCTCATTAGGTGTTGAGTAAATACAAATATTCAGGCCAATAGCAGAAAAGAAATAAATGTACTGCTTAATAAATAAACAGACCCTCTACTCAAATACAAATATCCATTGAGTTCAATCTCTGAGCTGAGTAGTGCAAACATTTAAACATTCCATAATACATCTCAAACTGCGCTACTAATAGAAAACAGCATTCTTGCTTCCCCTCCCGAGGCCAGTCCACTGATGATGAGAGTAGGCTAAGAAGGATTATGTCATCCACCAAATGTCCCAAGAAATAGAACTGAAGATAAAGTCTTCCCCAGCAGAAACTATAATCTGGAATTAACATGAATGCTGTGATTGATAATATATTTATATTAATTAATATTAGATAAAAAAAAGAATTTGCTTAGAAATATGCATTAACTGACCTTAAATAACATTAAACTATTACATGCATTCATTTTTTTAACTATATATATATATATATGATTGCCACTTCTTTACAGAGGACGACCATCTCTTCTTACTTTTAAAATGAAGATTTTTTTGAACAGTAAATATAAAAGATCTTAAAACGATAAAAAATAAAAAAAGGATGAAATATGATGAAAAAAAATCACTCACATTTGCAAAGAATCTATAAAATCCTATCCTTAATATTTAAGTGGTAAAACACTTACAGTTAAAAGAATATTAAAAAAGAAAAGTTAGTAAAATGATAAAAGGAATAACACCCAGTTAGGAAAGTTTTAAAACAAAATACAGCCATTTTACATTTATAATAGTGACTGCAACTTACAGTGCATTGCCACTTTAATGTGCACATAACTGGCTATTTAAGCCTGCTGCACTCTTACAAGATTTCTTACATAAATAACAAATGAACGACGTAATGAGAGTTTTGAAGGTTATTTTGTCCTGATGAAATCTATTAGTGTGCCGCCTCTTTAGACCAGCTGATGATTTGTAGATTTTGTCAGTAAACTGACAGAGGGTGCCACTTGGTCCAAGAGGAAAGCGTTCAGTCTGAGAAATATGGTCTATATTATTGTTGTGATATACTTGATTAATTTGACTGGTTAAACCAGTTTTGGACAAGCAAATTCTGCTGCAAAAAGTACATTTATACTGTCTAGAGGCAACAGGTTAGCATCACCTTTCCTTAAGGCCAATTTCCCTTTTGCATGCTCAACCTTTTTCTCTTCAAAAATGTTACAACCATCATATATATATATATATATATATATATATATATATATAAAATACACATACACACAAAAATTTCAGTTTATATGATATCATCTGAGGAAGTTGAAATTGATTCCATGAAATGTGAGAATGCTAGAATTAAAAACCAGTTACTTAACTACACACAGAAGAATCCTAGAAAACGAATGGAGTGTCATTCGAAAGTACTTGGAAAGGACCCTAGCAACATAAGATAAATAATATAAGTAAAAATCTGGTGTGTTCTGTTACTTATTTATTAAGTCTGTGTAAACCACAGTTGATTGATCACTATCCTTGAAGTCAATGAGATTGCTGGGGTGCAGAGATGACACTGAAATATCACGCTGCAAATTCTCCCCAATTTCATCATTTTTGATTAAACTGGCTAAATTCAGGGTCACGTTCTCATGCTCCATTTTGTCATTCTATTACAGTTGAAAACTGTTTGAAAAAAATCATTCAAATGCAGGTAAAAATTTTATAAAGAAATTAATAGATGTGGCCATTAACGAAAGTGCTTTATAAATCAATCTCCTTTGCTAAAGAGTACTAGAAGATGCAAAATGGCGGGTTTAACATTGTGTGTATGTACTGTATATTTTTTTGTGTGGAGTTGGGTGGTATCAGATGGAAGTGCAAGTATGGTATCATGTGGTGTGATATTTGGTGTGAGATGCTAAGAGTTAATCAAGTAGAAAAACTTGTGTTCCAACCTTACAAAAGAAAGGCAGAAAAGAAAGCAATATTCAATCAAAGAAGATCTCTGCAAAGCAATTACAACTGATGAAAGTTGAAATAGGAAAAGTTAAAAAAAAAAAAAAAAAAAAAAGTGTAAAATAGAATGACAAAGTCTACTCTGTTAATCAAATGTGTTTCTATGGCCAACATGTACCTGAATTCATTTATTATTTACGCTGCTCTTTGGATAATGATTCTGAAAGTTTTACCAACATTTATTGGTTCATATCGATTTTTTTGTGAAAACATTGTCTTCCATATTGTAGCTTAAATAAGTCTATTGCTCTCCCAACAGTCACTTGTACAAATCACAATATTGCTGGTTCAATTCAGCGTCCTCGCTTTCTTCACACGTCACTACGTATAGCCAACATTTCTGTCCCCTTTTTCACAGCCCCAGCAACTCTTTTATCAGGCCAACACCGTGGTTCCACAGCCAATCAGCGTTCTTCGGTTACACAGGCAAATTGCCTCCTCCAGTTTGACCAATCAGAACACGACTTGCTATTGGTGGAAGCATTCCGAACTGTACAAAAACCCCTCATCATTGCACATACTGCTAGAATGGCTGGACGGGAGAGTAATGCTATTTTCTTGAAGCAAACTTGCTGATGTCATGTGCCGCACGTTAAGGTAAGACCCTTATTTTCCTATACACCAGATGAAAGCTACTTTGGCTCACTTGCTTCTACGGGGTGCATATATATATATATATATATATATATATTTTCTGTCTGAATTTCTAGGATGTGGAGTTATTGTAATATGGTCAATATCTGTTATCATCCAACATTTACAAAAGTGGGCTGGAAAGTTAATAGACTGACTATGAAGGAGTGATGCTAGAGCTGTGAAATCATGCATATGCAATGTGGTTGGCCCTGATCTGGCATCTTGTCTACAGTCGCTCTCTCACAGACGTGCTGTCACCTCCCTCTGGATTTTCTACAAATACTTTCATGGTAACTGCTCCGACAAGCTATTTTCGCTAATTCCCAAACTGCATGAATTTAAATGTGCCACAAGGCTGGCATCTCAGTCTCACCCTTTCACTGTTGAAACAGTTAAATGTAGCTGTCTCTCCTACTCCAATAGCTTCATTTCTTTCACTTCCTGTCTGTGGAACTCCCTTCCTCTTGCTTCCCTGATAGCTATAATCTTTAATTATTCAAATGCAATGTCAATCGACATCTCCAAATGCCTTGATCTATTCCCCGTCCTTCTTGTCATCTTTCCCTCTCTCCTGCCTCTTTACTCTTGCTCCCGCTTTCTGTAACTCCTTGTGTGCTAGTGGCACTCTCACCCTGCTTGGGGTGAAAAGTTTAAAAAAAAAAAAAAACAACTCTTCTTATTAATAACTGCATTGTTTCTTTCCAGGTCCGACTGTGAGATGAAAATAGAAGAGTAATTCTAGAGCTGTGAAATCTTACATGCATTATTTTCAACTCTTCTTATTAATAACTGCATTGTTTCTTTCCAGGTAAACTGACTGCTTATCCTGTTGGTCAAAAAAGTCATCATCAGCAGATATGACATCATCACAGCGATGCTGGTTCCCAGACAAGTGGTTTTTATGTTGGAGAACAGATGGTAGTCACATCAAGAGAATAGCAAGGATGATCAACCAGTGACAGTCATGCACATGAGTGTCATTGAAACCAAGGACTTGTGTGCTGTAGCATTGTCCTGATGAAACAAGATGCCTTTTGTCAGTTTCCCTGGGCATTTGCTCTTGCCAGCTTTTTGTAACTGCCTCAGCAAGTTGGCATAGTACTTTCCAGCTGGATGTGTTAGATTTTCCAGTAATGTGATCAGCCTGGTGTACTTTTGATCAGGTCAGTAGACGTGGAACTGACCGAGCAGAAACCTTTAGCATATCAAGTTCATTGTGCAGAATATTTTCAACTATGTTGATACTATTTGATTTATAGTCAATCACCTGTTGTACATAACCATGTGGTGACTTCGATGTGGTGTAATGGTTAGCAAGCTTGTCTCACTAGAACAATTACAACTGAGAAATGAGTTTGATCCTCACTGGGTGCCCCATACTTTCGGGCCTTGTGCCACATCTAAGCTACACTTAGGAAATCACCATCACAATGTTGTGAACAAAACAATGTTTTCCTTGGTCATAGCAGTTGCAGGATGTCCAGACCTTGCATTGTCTTTGAGACTTCTCCCTTCTCCTAAATTCAGCTACCCACTTTCGATAAAGTTAGGGTATCATCCCCTAATGTAGCAACCCTATCCTTAGGGAGTTAAACCCTTTTTCTGTAGGTATTTGATAACACCAGGGTACCAAATTTTGTCTACTTTCAAGAGAAGTCACTACTAGTTACTTTTAAAGTCTCTTTTGACAGGTCAGATGTAAGTTTACCTGGAAAAAAGCAATGCTGTTGTTAATAAGAAGGGCTGAAATTAATGTATACATGATTTCATATCATTCCTTCATAGTCAGCCTATGAACTTTTCAGCTCACCCTTGTATGTGCTGTGGCCTTCATCAGGTGCTTGTTGATTCAAGTAAATTTAAGGGAATTTTCTGAACCCTTTATTTAATCTACAGAGGTAGATTTTTCTCATTCAACTGACCATATCTTTGGACATCTCATCTTATTTAGTACGGCTCAGTTATTGCTCTTTCCATTTCCACAGTCCAAGTCTGCACTGTGTAGCCCAAGGGTTGAACTCACAATTACTATGGAACAAGATTTGTAAACCAATGCTTTAATCCACTACATAAGTGTTTCTCAACCAGTCTTCCCTGAAACCTTAGGGATCTGCAAGAGGATGCTAGCGGTTCCATGAAAAACAGTCATAAATAGGTGAATGCATTTTTGAGTAATTTCCATTTAATTTAATATTCATAATTTTACTATACATGTACTGCATATTTTAGGAAAATTCTTGGTTATTATAATAAAGGCTTCAATCTCTTATATTATTTAAAATTATAATAATCATAGGGAATATATTTAGTGATGTTTATATAGTGACAGTGTGAAACCGTTTTCACTGATTGGTGAACAGAACCTGTACATAGCAGATTCATGTATCACACTGAGTGACTCATTCAAGTACAGGACACATGCATGATGTTCATATATTATGCTTACCATGTGAACTATGATAAAAATATATAAGAGATAGATAGTAATAATGGTATATAATAAACTTCATGCAGGGATTCCCTGAGACATGAAAACTATTTCAAAGGTTCCACAAGATTAAAAATGTTGAGAAACACAGCACTAGATTATTGGGACAATTCCTAATGGGGGACTTGGAGCCTTAAACCTAACCTGCTTTCTGATTGAGTGTTACTTGTCATGCTTGACTGCACATATCAACGTTTCTCTATTTTTTCTACTACAGCTGCCGTTTCTTTTTCTCTCTTAATAGTTCTCATATTGTATATAAAGGTGTAACTAGCTACCACCCTTCAAAAGCTGTAATTAGTGGTGAGACAATGAAATTAGTTATGGCTGATCATGTATGGAAGGAAAAAGGTAGTCATCAACCCATGGAATGAAGTGAAAATACTGGACAAGGAAGAACACTGAAAGAATCAGTGCATATGCTAGGCTATGAGGACCTCCTGAGTAGGCCTAACATAGAAATAAATATGATATGGGAGCCATTAATAAAGAAAGATGTCTTTAAGGCTTCAACAGCAGCTGCAGTAGAACAAAAAAGAAGCTTCAGTGAGTGCAGTCATCTTTAGAATGGAACTATTTCAAAGCATTTTTAAAATGAGGCCTTGGCATTTTTTAACACTGTAAAAAGATTTCAATGAATTCAACACAGATGTAGATATTTTTTTTTTTATTTGTGTGTTTTTTATAGAAAATATTTGTAGGAATGTCATACAAATTCTTAATAATAATAATTATTTTTAAGAACTGATTAGAGAGAAAAAATATTTAATTTTTGTGTGTGTGTGTGTGTGTGATGGAGAAGTTGGTGATCACAGATAGCAGAATTCTAAAAACCTTTTGTGTCATTTTGAAACAGATTCCCTGAAGAAATTACAAGAGATAAATGAGAAGGATATGCTGGGCTGGAATACAAAGAGAAAGGCGAAAAAAAAAAATAGATATAACATTTGACGTTGTGTGACACACATACGCTAATGACCTTGCAGAGTGTCGACTATGTGATAAAGGCTAGCAATAAATTCTGTTGCAAGGGAATTAGCAATCTTATGAAATCATTAATGGTAATCACCTGTAGAAAGTAGCTGGGAAGGTTTGCAAAACTTCAATCAACTTACATTTTATAATTAGGAATAATGATGGCATACTAATGATAATTGTCAAATCAATGAGTCACCCGTGGCATTAACGAACAGTAAGAGTAAGGATCCTAGATTCTAAATATAGTTTGAACTATGAATCGTTTTTTTTTTTTTTTTTTTTTATCTAAATCAATTCTAGGAAGAAAATTTCAAATTAAATTATACTTAAAATTGTATAAAGAAATTGATAATAATAATAATTTAATAGAATGATAATATTATAAAGACTTCACTGTGTGTATGTTGTGGATAAAGATCAGAAAGAAAGGTATGACGAAATAGAGAAATATTGGTCTGAGATAACATCACAGAATAGGAGAAATAAAATTCTCATCGTGTATTTAGTCACAAGTAAATATCATCAATAGTTGTGTCCATTTTCAAAATGAAGGATTTCCTGTCATTAAAAAAGAAAAGATTTCCAAAGGTGTTGATATCTGGCACTATCTATCGTCTTCGTCTTTTTGCGTTTCCTTTGTCTGTGGCCACTAGCTTCCTTTTGCTTCCAGAAGAACTGTCAAAAATCTGATACGTCAAGTCAGTTAAGGAAAAGAACAAGTTCAAAAGATAATAGATGATATGTGGGAAATAGTTGGATAAAAAAAAAAAAAAAAAAAAAAAAAAAAAAAACACAATCTTTTGATCAAGCTGAAAATAAATATTTTTATTAGTTTATTAGCCTTTTTTACCGAGATATTGGATCAAGCAAGAGTAAACTGTCTTCTGCAAAGAATTCTGAGACATTAGTAGGAAAATTAAGATGACTGATAAAAGATAGTTTCAGCAGCACATCAAAATTGGTTAGCAACCAGTCTACTGCAAAAAGAAATGGCAGCCAACTGCAGGGAAATCTGCCTAGTCATTTATCAGGGTTCCCACAGGTCCATGTAAAAGAAATTCCAGGACTATGTTAAGAAGTTTCAATGACTGAAATTGACGCACACACATAAAGTGATTGGTCATCAGTTTCAAAAACACAAACTTTGTGATCTAACTTTTAAGAATTTGACAGATGAAATGTTCAAAGAAAAGCTACAATAATTCATGTCACATGTATCGGTTGAAAGCAATGAAAAAAAAGCTAAAACACAATTGAATGCAGATCTGGTTATGTTATACATTTTGTGTAGCATTCTACACAGTTTAGCATTCAACTATACTTGAAAATTTTGAATGACACTCTTTAATTCTTACTGCTACACATTTCAACTATCTAGACTATTCTTGATTTGTGAATGTCACAAAAAATTCTTCATTGCTGCAGAACTACAAATAGAAAATTTCACAAAAATACAACACATTTTAGCTACGACGACTACTCATGGCTTTTGTTGCACATGGCACAGAACACAAGGATGTTAACATTTCTTCATCTAGTTTAGCATTAAGCTCCTCTTCCAATTTTGATATCTTTGGACTTGTCCTTTGTAGATCTTTGCATGGCATTGGACTGTGCGCTAAGTATAATGTTCTGAGTTAGCTTTCTCTACATAGCTGAGAGCTGAATTGAGTAAATCTTGTGTGCAACTTTCAAGCTTGTGTTTTTTGGCCTTCAGTTCTTAAATGCATTTCTGTTTTTGTCCAGCTGCTTCTTCATGCCTTTTCTTCCCAGACTCAAGGTATTGGTTGTATGCTGTTCTGGCATTGGAAGCACTGCAAAAAGATTTAGTTATAGGAACATTCCCAGCACCTCCAATTGTGGCCAAATAGTGATAATGCACTGTGCAATCAGAATCTGCTGTTTCATATTGTCAGTGGAAATTTCCTTATTGGCTGAGAAACCTTTCTACACTGAGGCCTGTCCATAAGAAAGTACCAGCAATCCGTGAACAACTTTTCACTGTTTTTGGTTTGATGGACAAAGTGTCCAGACAGTCTTCATGTTTGCTGAAATTCTTGACAGCAATATTTCCAGCAGCCTCCTCTTCAAACTCTTTGTACTGACATGACATCATCACAATCAGACTTGCTGACTTGTTTTCTGTCCATCATGTGAGAAAGACATCTTTCTTTCTGTGGCAGATTTTTTTTTCACAAATGGATCCAGTGTTCAGTCATGCAAGTGATCTTAGAAGAGGGTATCTAAAGGGAGACGTTGTCAGAAGTTGCTCAGTAATGCTGATGAACATTGCAATTCTGCATGCAACAGATCTTTTGTTGGCACATTTTCTTTTTTTGATAAATTTTGCATAGCCTTCTCTGCCAGAAATCCACCAGCATCTTTATGCAGGTTTGGGTTTAACAAAATTCTTACAAATTCATTCAGTTTGGAAAATGTAATTATCTGTTTAGTGTGCTCTTCCTTTACAAATCTTAACAGTTTCATGATCATGCTAAAAAATCATCTGCAAAGAAAGGAAGCAATGGCTGATTGCTCTGATGTTTTATCAGAAATGGTTCAATGTCTTTCAAAACACACACAAAAATCTGCAGTTTTACTGGAAATAACACATTCACTTGACAGCACTGCAGCTGGGGACATTTTTTTTTTTTTTTTAATCAAGTTCCCAAATTTGATGAGATCTGGCCAAATGTCTAGGAGTTGTTCATATGTTTATACATTTTCTAGCTATCTATGGCCAAAATACAAAAGTAAAGAGACAGGGTTGCCAGCTTGAACTTTTAATATAAAGCCAAGCTTTGAGTTTAAATATATTTCATCATTTTTTCACACTTACAACAATGGCTAGAGGTACAGGTCATTATAAAGCCTGCAAACTTTAAAAGTTACTTTTAGACAAATGTAGTTTATACATAGATACACATTGACACGGGTTCAGTATGAACTCACCTACTGTTGACTAGAGATCATAAGGACATTTTACTTTTTGAAATTAACATATGAATAAAATTTTTTCAATTGTTTAAATTTTAAAAAACACTGATCAATTTTTGAGATTCTACTAAAATGTATTTTATAATTGTAAAATAATTTATTATTTTCCTTTCAGCTACAAATTCAATGAATGTCAATTAATTTATCTTTGACGAAAGATGTTTACTTGTCTCTGATGCCTTTTATCTTTGCTTTTACTTATTGAGTGAGGGTAGCAGCTAGAAGACCCGCCTTCATATTCTCCGTCTTTCTCGTCACCTAGATGAGAAAATACAGAAGTAACTAATGAAGGAAACACACAACTGTTTGCAATAATTTCCAAATATTACTAACAACTAAAAAAAAAACACTTAAAGGATAATTTTAGTTTGTGAAAAAGCTAGATTTCTTGGATTTGGCATTTTGACTTTCATGAATTGAGAAAAAGGATGTGTGTGTGCAGCCTAATTTAGAAAATTCCAGGACTTTTCAAGGGGCTTTGGGCTATTGCTGTTTTACCAGAACTTTTCAAGGTTTCCACGACCTGTATGAATTACGAATCAAAAGAGACATGATTGCCCAAGTGTGCATCATGCATGGCATGTGACTGACTGAATTGTCTTTGAAGTTCTTTGAATTTCAGGTGTTTACTGAAGGTAAAAAAAAAAAAAAAAGTTTTTTTTTCATCTTCTGCTTTAAATACTTAAAAATTAATAATATTGCTCCTAATAAAATTAAAAAATCATAATCCACATACATATCAGCCCTTATAATTTTGTAAATATGTTTAATTTTAAAATGTAACTTAAATCAGTAAAGAAATTAATAAAGACTCAAATTATGAAATGTATGATATGCACTTGAGGAAGGATGAGAAGCATACTGGTTGAAATACAGTGACTATAACAGCAGAAGAGAGAACATTAATGTGAATAATTCATCAAATAAGTGGCAAACAATCTCCCAAGCCATGTTGCTTGAAGAATAAAAATGAGTTTGATCAAAGGATATTTACTGACGGAGATACTGTACTGCAAGATGCCAGTCAGTATGAACTCTGCATTTACAATTGGAATGCCAGCATCCAAAGCTGGCTGACATAGAGTGCGGTCCTCCTCACAAGATATCACAATTGTATTTTCTGCTTCTTCACTTGGCATCCTTTTCAAGAACTACAAAAGAAAAAAGAAAAATCATCAAAAATAAAATGGTGGAGGAGCTTGGTTGGTTGATTTTGTTTAGTGGCATATCAACATCTCTATGGGTTATTTAATTTAATCTGAATATTTTGAACACAATTTTATGGTTACAACTACAGATAAAATGTATTGTTGGTCACTTTGCTAGAAAATGTATTGGTATTTTTACTATAAAAATGTAATTTTATACTTTCATAGTGTTTTGTTTTTGTTTGGAGGTTCACTAATTGATCATAGCATTTTATAAAATGTATTGATGGTAATTTTTTTTACTATAAAAATATATTGCTGGTATAACTACTACAAAAATGTATTTTTATACTTTCATAGTGTTTTCATCTCAGTTTGGGGGTTAAATATTTGCCTGGGTAGGGTGGACCTGGGAGCAGCAGCAATTAAGGGATGGTTCCACACTCTTCAAAACCTCCAATCTCCTGATCAGAGGCCTTACTGCCAGTTGTAGTTTATCATCATACCCAGGACTGGTGGTGGTAGAGACACTTGATCATGCAAAATCAAAACAAGTCAAGAATAAAAAGAAAAGGAAATATTATCTGAAATTTTAAAGACCTATTCTTACACCATTAACTCCTTAACATATTCTCTTAGTTTTTTTTTTTTTTTTTAATCATATTTTGGTTAATGTGTTCATTTGTGCAGCTTTATTGTCTGAAATGCTGCGAGAAGTCGGTGCCATTTTCTTATAAATTCCGCTGAATGTACCCTTTTAAAAGTCAATACAAATGTCATGTTCTGGGATTCCTGTTGTTGTAGGTGAATATTTTTCAGAAACTGAAATGATTACAAAGTCACAATTCTCCCTTGATGAAAGTGTAATTAATACCTTTATAATCTAAAACTTTTGTGACTCTTTCATATCACAAAGTCTAAAAACTGATTAGAAAAAAAAAAAAATGTATTTCACACAACAAATATTTTCCTATATAATCTTCATTCATAAAACTTAATTCAAATAAATAAATATTAATCATGGTTAGTGAAAATTATACAGTGAAAAGTTCACATCAAATTTAGCTAACTGTAAGTTAGGCTCTGGACTTATTGATCCATTCTTGTTAAGTACAAATATAATGAAACCTTAGAAAGCTGAGATGTTATTACTGCCAATTTGAAATTCAAGAGTAGCAGTTAATGGAATTTATTTGAAAAGAAATTTTTACAAAAAAAAACACACTGACCTGTGCCTTACAACTGTCCATGATTTCTAAAAAAAAAAAAAAAAAAAAAATTATTCAATGATTTAAAACAAATTTTTAGTTATGAGTTAGTATAAACATGTTTGGGCATATCAACAACTAGAGGAGTCATATAGCTCTTTTACACTTGAAAAATAAATGAAGATAAAAAATTATTCTTTGGTCATTTAGAAGAAAAAGATTATTTTTTAAAATTTAAATACACATTGAAAATTAACATTAATTCATGCAACATCATATTTAGTCTGTAGTGTTGACATTTTGCCTAACATCTAAAGTCAGTAAGTCAAGGATGAACGATAAAAACTTTGTTAAGGGCAACAATTTTTGTGAATGACACAAGAAGAGGCTTTCTATAAAAAAGCTTCAACAATCTATTTAATAAAAGAACAGTGTGTGTGTATGTGTAGCTAGAATATACAGTTAACAAAACAGCTGGATTGATCCCGGTAATGGGATAGACATATTGCTATGGCATTAAATCATTACTGAGAATAAAAATGTGTCTTGGATATTTGTATATGTTTAATTAAAAAACAAATAAAAAGGAGTGGGAGTTTTAAATGTTTAATTAAAGCACAGTACTAGATTGGAAGATAGGTCTCATCATTTGCTTTTCAGTCAAATTTGATCTTCAAAAATTTAAATGTAATGTCAATCGTTTTCTTCTGAAGCTGTGACTGAAGCCAAAATGCCATATCAGGACTGATAACATTGCAGATTCTTCTTTGGATTTTGCCAAGAATTTCTAGATACATAGAAGCATGAGACCGGATATGGTAGCACTATTCAATGCATAGATGAATGACAAACTTATAAATATATCTGGAAGATTAAGGTGAGAAATATTATCTAGGGACCATATTTCCTAGCATCCGACTGAGCAACTAATTCAATTGTTCTATTTCAAGTCAGAGGGAAATGTTAGTGCAAGAAGATGCAATGAGTCACTTTCCTGGACGTTAACGTCAGTCATGCTGATGGAAAGTAAAAATTGTTGTCTAAGATGAATAAGAGAGCAGTTTCATTTTTCAGGTATTAAAATTAACATGTCATTTCTTGGCCCAGTTAACAATTGATTGTTCTACTTTTTTTCTTTCCACATATGCTACTGATAGGGCATTGTTAGAAACTAAGTGACAAATATATTACCTTTCATTTGGTCCACATTTGGCTTTACAGATTTTGTTACATGTATCTTGTAATTTTCCAGTAAAGGTCCCGTTCGTGCATGTTGCAAAGAGTTTTTCAAGGAGAACTTGTATTGTTTCTCTGTATTAGAATCTGACACAAGATGAGTCGTGTGATCTGAAATTCAGATAAGCAACATACATATAAAACATACAATCCTAAACTTTTTATCTACATAAGTATCTATCTCTCCCACCCAGGAAATAAAAAAAAAACACCACCATTTACTGCTTCTAGTAGTTAATTTTCATTTTTTCCTTCTTTCCTAAGTAAACAGGAAAGTTTAAAGATGGTTAGATTTTATTAAAAGAGGATATAAGGGTTGTGTAGTGGCCATATTACATTGGAGGAAAAGGAAGTTATGTGGTGGTGTATTGGTTATGGAGATGAAAACTGAATCAGTGAATTAAATTTAAATTGATTGTAGCTATTGATGCTGCTTGGAAAGGCATGAATTCACTCCTGCCCTCTTGAACATCTATTTCTTCACTTTCTGTAAATTTTTGACATTGTTTTAATCATACAGCAAAAAGCAATTGCTGTTGGAGAGAAACATTTGGAGAAATTCAAGAATTTGTATTATGAATATAAAGGAAATCATTTCAGTGAGATTGTTGTTGCTTTGTAACAACTTCAATGTCTATATATTTTCAGAGATCTTAGCAATGTAAAACCCCCCCCCAAAAAAAATCAAACAAAAGAAAGAAAAAAAAAGAACCAAAAAAGAAAAAAGAAACAAACAAAAAAAGAAACAAACAAAAAAAGAAATCTGCTGATGCACACTTTAAAACTGGACAGAAACTGTTTACTTTTTGCTTATAGCAAAATCCTGTTTTTAAGCCACACACACAGAGAAAAAAAATTCTGGTGACAATGTCAGGCAGCTTGGGTCAGTGGCAATGTTTTTTTCTGTGTCAAACTCAAAGCTAATCATCTAATGAAAACTTTGTTAGTGTATCTACAACAGATAGATTTCAGCAGAATCTAAGCAAAATATTATCACAGCATTTTTATCAACTTTTGTAGTACTGAAATTAACAATGGTAACTTGGACCCTAGGATGATGAACGGTGGGGGTGGGGGGATTCTGTTAAGAAAGATCAAAAAATTTTTTTTTTTTTTTAAATTATTCATTTTTAATTAAATGATGAAAAGGAAAATATGTTTTTTGTTTGTAAAATAAATTTGCAAAACAAATTTATTTTGTCTTGAAAACTTTGGTCATATAAAAGATATACAACAAAAGGTTCTAAGTTTTAACTCCAATGTCAGTTAACTTTACTTTTTTTTCATTATTCAGGTCTAGTATCTTCATTTTTGTTGTTTTGATTGTAACATTTCATTCAACACACTCTCAGACATTCATTTTGTGTAATTATTCCATAAATTTTGATTTTGCCATTTTGATCACATCATTCTCTGGTCTTCTCATTAGAAAGTAATTGAAACAACAAAGATGAGGATACTCATAATGTCATTACTTCATCTCAGAACTTCTGATATTTCTTGATATATCTCTTGCCACCAAAACATTATTGTCTAAGCACATGGCATCAAAAACCAATTCCTTATTCAATAAAGAAATCAAAGAAACAGAAGAATTGTTCTTACCTGTGAACATCTTGGCTGTCTTACAATTAGCTAGCCAGGATGGAGAAACAATGGGAATACCGCGTGCTAAGCAGCAGAGAAATTTCACAGTTCGACGAATCTAAAAGTGACCGATAAAAGAAGTCAAAATTAATCTGGCTTTTTTTCAAAAAAAATTATTTAGATGCAAATTCCTGAAAGCTAAGACATTATTTGTTTCTTTGTTCAATGCCAGTCTATTTACCATTCCAGATGGACAAAGCTAAACCTGGCGAGCCAAACACAATACGAATATTTCATTACATCCATTTTCCATGGAAAAGACCAAAACTGGATATTTAGGCATAAAAAAGACAACCCAATAGTTTGATATAATCCAAGCATAATTTAAATTTAACTTTAGCATAAAGTTGGTAAAATTTACAAATATTTTTAGCCAAGAACAGGTTAAATGCTACAAATGCACAATAACGTGGGGTGCCTGCCATAGAGAAAGGGTTAGATTTATTTATTTATTTTTTTTTTTAATAATTTCAGTTGTCTCAGGGGATGCTCATAAATTTAATTAAGCTTTCATAAAATATGGGTAAGGAAAGCTGGCTCAATATTCATTTGACCTTTGAATTGAGTTGACAAATAGCAGACACCTAGTGAAAAAATATAGATATTTTTTTCAAAATCCAATTACATAACCATTAAAGCAACTCCCTCCCATATTTATATAAATGGTCAATTTACTTTTGGAATATTTTTTTTTAATTAGAGTTAAAATTGTTTGGTTACCAAATTAATTTTTTTTCTTTTAAGACTAATTTTGTTATTTTCTTGGAATTAAAACCAAAATCAAAACTTCAAGGAAGACATTTAAATTATTGCACTAGATTTTCTATATTTCTTGTAAGATTCACTGCAATCATTTCTAAATTTTGTAATGTTTTTTGTACCCAATAAGTTAAAGATGAATAAGTTATACTATTTTATGCAGGTATATTTTGGTGAACATTGAAGTCAACATTCAGAGGCAACTGTCTGTTTACTGCTAAATGCAATAGTCAGGCCTTATTATATATATATATATATATATATATATATATATATATATATATATATATATATATAATAAAATGAAAAATCCCCACTTTGTGAATCATAATATATGTTTTTCATGCAAATGTGTTGATATTAACAAAAGTTATAAGTAATTTTCAATAGGGAGTTTCTTTCCACTCATGCTGTAGATAAACTTGTGTCTATTGCTTTGTCTTAAACAAAACAGATCATTGAAACAAAGCAATTGACACTAGTTTACAGTGTGAGTGGAAATTGTTAATTTTTATTTTTATTTCACAGTGACAAGTGTAGTCCAGAATGACAATGCCTAACACTGCTAGCCTCCCATTATGAAGTGTACAAATGCAGAGATGGTGGTGCAGTGTTCATGGACTATTTTTTAGTAGATGCCAAAACTATCAAAAATTGTCATTCCAAGCTGATGAGTAGGGGATCAGTGGTAGATACCCACATAAGCGGTCATCCTCCAGCGTCCAGATTGGATGAAAATGTGCAAAATGTACTGTACTTCTACCATTATACTTTTCAAAATAAAACATGGCTCATAAAATCAACCAATAATTAACAAAGTTATTAACAATTTTAAATAGGGAGTTTCTTTCCACTCACCCTGTGTGTGTGTGTGTGTGTGTGTGTGTGTGTGTGTGTGTGTGTGTGCATATATTTTACACACACACAGATTGTATTGAAAGGATAACCCTGAAATTATGTATAGCCTCAGGGCTGGAAACATTATTGTAATTTGGAGTCTCCCAGCAGCATCAAATTCTACTTTCAGTCTTGTGGCTTAAGATATGATTGCCACAACCAATATGAAATAAATGTATTGGATGCTATATATTCTGTTTGGGATATTATAGAAAGACCTCTTTCTTTCTTCAATATTGTCTCTCATGTTCTTATGCTCGAATTAATTTAACATTCCACTACCAGAATGACTAAATAGGAAAGAGAGAATGATGAAGTTTACCTTGTCTGTTACTAAGTGGGTACAGCTATCAAAACCCGTCACAACACTTCCTCCAAGGTCAGTGACAATCTTTGAAAATAAAATAAAAAAATCAAAGATAATGAAAACTCATGATCAAAGAAAACTAATTACTTCAATAATTCTTTTATAAACAAATTTATTATTCAACAGAATTTTAGTGTAAAATCTGCAATGTTTCAAGTTGATCAAAGTATTTTCAAATAAATTGTCTTTTTATTTACTCTCTATAGAAATAAACATGTCAAGGTTGCAAAGTTTGTAAAATTGAATATTTAATGTATTTCATGTCTATTATTTTTGGGCTCTGTTAAATTTGATGAAACCCAGATCTCAAAAAGATGCTTGTTCTCATGAAAAGACATTTTATTAGGTAATTCCACAAAATAGCTAAAAAGTCAGTATACCGTGATGAAAACATGTTTCAAACGTAATGAAAACATAGTTTTATCATCAAAATTGTTATGTTATTATTAAGAGGAAGGATCAAAGTATTTTTTGATTGTTTAATTAAATCTTTTACTCCTTTTTAGAACATTTACATTTGAGATATTTAAACTTTTGTACAGGTTTCATTTCGACAACTCCAATTCCTAGTTGGCATTTTTGGCCATTTCTTTTGCTGCCTTCTTAGAATTGATGCTTAGTCCTTTCTTCTTGCTTTTTTTTTTTTTTTACTATCTTGTTCAAGAGTTTCTGCAGTATTTCTTCTGCATTTACCGTCAACACAATGTTATTTGTACAATTTGTTGTTAAGATTATGTCCACTGGCAATAATTTCTGGTACGATTTCCAGGTTCTCTTAGGATTACATTGCTAATGGTAAAAGCATTTGATAAAATATGGCACAAAAATCTATTTGAACTGTTAGGAAAACTTGATCTCTTTTAGTAAGATATTAAAACAATTCCAAAGATATACAAAGAGCAAACCACCTGCATATGGATAGAAAATGAATTAAACAATGGACTACAGCTTGGATTGAGGAATCAGAGAGATAAGTTCGAATTCCAGTCAAGTTCATTATATTCACTTATGTGCTAATACCCTTGGGAAAGGTATGAATCAATCTCTTCTCTGACCCCACTTCTTCCCAGGTGAGTAAATAGTAGGACAGATTGGGTTCTATAGCCTTGGGTGGCAACCAGTCTACAAGGAAAACTGAATTCAAAACTGTATATAGCCCTGGTGAAGCACATACTATGCAGCTAAAAAAAAAAAAAATGGTAGCTCACATTGACTTGATGATCCTGACTACAGTTGATTCCTTGTACAAAAATAGGAGGAGGTGTATGACAGATCTCCACACTGGATCTTTATAGCAAGACAATCCTCATTTGTCATATCCTGTTTTTTTTTTTTGTTTTGGTCATAAACATGTTCCCCAAAGCTCTGAGAGACCCTTTTTCGGGGAGTATCGTAATAGTAAAATTGACCCATAATTTAAGTTTTGATTGATATTTCTTTCAGGCTGTTATTCTATGACCACCAAAATAAGTTAATAAGCATTCAGAATGATTTGAATTTTCATCTTTTCTCTTTAGATGCCTGTGTAAGGTGACAGCACCTTACCAATTAAACCATGATGGCTTTATTTGAAGAGGTTTTTCAAATAAGCCATATTGATGTATATGTTTTTTCTCCACATTGATGCTTCTAAGCAAGAAATGTTTTCTTTTTAAATCTACATTGGCTGTTAATCAGCTTTTCTCATGGGAGTTTAAGTGAGACAGGAATTTTTTTTGTTTTTTAAAAATTCATATTTGGTTGAAAAGATAGTTTCAATAAATTTCCATACAATATTGACAGTACGTAAAGTCAAACACATCTCTCAAAAAGTTCAACGTTGATTATGATTTCAACTGACTGACCTTCTGGAGTTTATCATCTGTCACACCTGTAAACATGACTTTTGGCTTAGAGCCACTGGACAAACTTCTTGAGGACGGTGTATTAGGTGACAAAGAACTATTCAGCTGCTGCCGTTTTGGGGTGGTAAAGGGGCTGCTCTGTAAAAGAAGGATAAGAAAGCTAATTATAATTGTTAAAAATTCAATAAGTTCTGTGTGTGTGTGTGTGTGTATATATATATATATATATTTATTTAAAGAATTTGGTAGTCTTGCCTTTACAAAAAACAAAAACACAGCTATGTATGTATGACAAACTTTTGGAAGACATTTTCAATTGGTACCCTGCTGACACATACATATCTAATGCCCAGAAAAAGTGGCAATTAGTAGTGAAGATATCTAGTGGATAGGTAGAGTTTGGTAGGTTCTGCCATTTACAACTAATCCTGTGTGATTTCAAAATTATGACAATGTAATGTTGCTGTGATGATCTGACCAGGTTGGAAGCAAGTTTGTAAGATATATTTTACTTCTTTATATTTTCTCTTACAAAGAAAAAAATAAAAAAATGTCTTCCTGATCATTTGATGGTCAGAATGATCTTTGATGATTTTGGTGATTTTGAGTGTGGAGCAGGTTTCTTGATCCAGAGAAAAATACTTTCATTGATCATCATACAGAAGCCACTTTTTATCAATTCTAAGTACACAATGAAGAGTCATTTTTTTTTTTTTTTTTTTTTTTTTAAAAATTCAAGCAAGTATCAAAAACTGTGTGATCTGCTGATCATCACAGGTCACACACATCTGCAATTTTCTTTATTTTGCCATTTTGTGCCAGATGCTTCTCTTTCAATGCATGTGTCGTCGTTTCTGCATTAGCTTCTATGATGGTACTCAATTCTTCAGTGTCAGGCTCATCTTGGAGATCCAGATCATCAAGAGGGATTTTGGGGACAAAACCAATTACATGAACTTCATTCTGAAATTTATTCCCCAGCTCCCAAGAACAGTTGATGTGATGGATGGTGGATGGCTTTGGCAACACAGTTGCAGAATTGGAGCTCATCAAGAAAAGTAATATGAAATAAAACTTATTTATTTTGGCTTTGATACTTCTATAAAAAAAACAAAAAATAAAAGTAATTAAAACCCAAAAGTGGAAAAATTGAGAGTTTTAAGAAGTGTATGCAGACAGGAACAACACAAGAAAAAGATTGCACTAATGCAGTGGTCCCCAAATTATTTTTTTTTTTGCTCTGGGCTGCATTTTCGGAATGAAAATTTGCATGTGCTCACCAAATTTTATGTGATAAAAAAGTACATTTAAAAATAAGAGAGAGTTAAAGGGAGATAACTGCGGATTTAAAGTCAGAACATTATCATTGATAACTCTCTCCTCAAATTTGCAAACCTTAGTTACTATATTCTTAATACTTGATATAATGCAAAAATATCACAATAAAATCAATCAATAATTATTTATAGCTATTTATACTGGGACTCATGCATGCAATTAATCCATAATAATATTTTAAATTTTGAAATCATATTTATTTTTGGCATATGAATTTTTAAAACTGTTTCTAAATCTTTGATTATCTTTCAATCATTCTGCCTCACCTGCTATCTTCTTCTGCCTCACCTATGAGGTGCACTGCACCATTTGGGAACCATTGCAGTAATGCTATGCAAAAATTGCCATTTATTTTGTTCCAACCTACTATTTAGAGGTGTATATTTTGCAAAATTTACTCCAAAAACGAATCGAGGTTGAATTTGACTAATTTGGTACACTTGGGGGTCAGACAACTGAGTAATAGATTTTGAAAATCAGAAAGGCTTCGGATCAGAAAAAGAAAAATAATGAAAAACAGCAAAATAATGTATATAATGTGTTGTAAACTAATATAACTTGCATAGTCATATACCTAGCCCAGTCTTAGAGGATTTGTTTATGACAAAATGTTAGTCCAGTAGTTGATTGTGAGTCAAAAATAATTTGAATAGAAAAAGCAAAGAAAATAGGTTGGCTGATGACAGTAAAATGACTTATAAAATTATAAATAAAAAAACATCATTTATTTACCTGAACTTTTACTATAAATGCACTTAACAAATGTATTTCTTCCTACATGTAAATTAAAATTGAGTAATATCTACAGCATTTGGGTTATCTTGTGAGATATCTGGGTCAATATCTGGGATGTCTGTAGCTAAGGAGATGCTGGGAAGAGGATTCTGGATACTGCTACAGTGTTTATACAGTCTTTTTTTTTCCCAGGTGTTGATTCCTTGCCAAAATTTTGTTTACATACCTAAATAACCATTGAAACTTCTGGATTTGTGAATCTGAAATTAGTGATATACATCTTGTATTATAATTAACGTATGCGAAATAAAGAGATTTGAATAATAGAAGTACTTTAAAAAAAAAATTACTTTGATGCTTTATTAGTTGAACAAATTAGAGGTGCTTTTTGGAATGAAGGTCTTTGTTTTTGTTTGATTGGATTGACTCGTTTTTGGAGTTTTTTTTACATCTTACCAACCTTTTTGCACGTTTTAAAGCTAGAAAATATTTTTAGAGTGTAAGAGTTATTTTGAGATAATATTTTACTGATACAAGTTCTACTAATTAATCCATAGCTGGGGAAAAGGAGAAGTGGTGGATTCATACCTTTTTGCAAAGGTATTTGTGTGCAAGGGAATATAATTGTAGGCACAGTGGAGTAATGGATAGCGGCTCAGATCGAGTAGTCGGAGAGCCGAGTTCAAATTCCAGTTGAGTCCATTACATTCATTTAGGTGTCAATATCCTTAGGAAAAGTATGAATCCATCTATACTCCCCACCCAGCTATGAGTAAATACCAGGATAGACTGGATCCTATAGCCATGTTTGGTGAGCAGTCTAGGAGAAAGAAAATTCTGAATTCAAACCAGTCTGGAAAGGGTTGGGCTCCATTAGGCTATTTTGCCCAGGACACACCACTGCTACCGTGGATGTAGTACATGCAATGTCCCAAATGGGTTACGGAATTTGTGTTCATCATAGCCTTTGTTAGTAATGACAGATGAGAGAAATCTTGGAAAAATAAAAAGTGTAACCTACTTGACTGCTTGATTGACTACTCTGGTTTCGTTTTCTAGCAGTTGGTGTTTTGGGTTCTTGTTTTGCAAGGTCCATGCTTTCACTGCTCTCGAATGAGTCAGAAGACACGTTACTACTTTTTTGTGGGGGAGGAGATAATGCTTTTTCCTGTGACACAGCCTTTTTTTCTGACCTCTGTCCCCTGCCAGCTGGGGCTACAAAATCATCATCATCTTCAACCTTACTGGCTTCATTGTCTTTACTTGAATTTTTGGCAATTTTTGATTTTTGATCTCTTGTTGTTCTCGTTGCCTTATTCATATCTGAAGACTCTTCAGAATAATTCTTGATGTGCTTTTGCGATGTCTTGTCATTTGCAGTAAGTTCCTCAGCATCTTGGTCTTTTTCTTTCTTAGTCCTTCCACTGCGAGAAGATCTTGAGGTGGTAGCTGTATCTTTGGGAATTTTTTCCTCTTGGGATGATCTTTTTGTGTTTCGGGATGGTCTTTTATTCACTGGTGGTTCTTCTTCAGGAGCAGTTTCAGATTTTTGAGAATTCGTTTGTTTTCCTTTTCTTGGTCTTCCTTTTTTCGTTTTTGGAGTTGATTCAGTGGTTGAGTAGTTTTCTGAAACCATTTCATTGTCTTCAAAAGTTGCAGTGTTTGAATTGGCTTGGGATTTACTGGTTCGAGAAACTCTTTTATTAGATGGAGCTTCTGTTACTTTTGTTTTGGTCTCATTTAATTTTTCTTCTTTTCCATCCTCATCTTTGGATTTTTCAGATCTGGTATTCCTAGAAGTTCTGGCTTTCTGAGAATCATCATCTATTCTGGTTTCTGTGTTCTCTGTCAGTTCTTCTTGTCCAGAGGTCTTTGTTGTTAATTTGGAAGCATCAATTTCTATACGGTCCACTCCTTCCTCCACTGACACTTCAACAGTGCTGGATTGAGTGGTAGGGTCAGAAATTGCTTTGGATGATTTTTTAAGAATTTCTGCATTTACTTCATTTTCAAGTATAGGGATTTCTTCAGATGTCTCCTTTGCAACAATCATTTCTTCTGCTCCATCAGTTCTAGCATTTCCAGATGTTTCAGACACTTCATTCTGAGTATCATTGTTGGTTTTGGATCTACGCCCTCTAGGCTTTTTACTCTTTGTCTCTTCGGTTGAATTCTTATTGTGCATTTCACTAGATTCATCTAACACAGTACTAGCTCTCTTGCTTTGACATTGATTTACAATTACAGACGTTTTTGCCTGCTTATCCTTTTTGGTTTTCCCTGTTGTCTGAGGATCTTTCTGGTTTTCATCATCATCTATTTTGGATTTACGTCCTCTTGATCGTCTCCCTTTTGAAGAACTTTCTTCAGTTTCAGTTACGTCAGTCTTCTTGGAGATGGTTCCCTTTTTCCCCTTTTCTCGAGCATTGGAAGTTCTACCTCTTGTTTTCCGGCCAACTGTTTCATTCTCAGTTTCCTGACTTTCCTTTCGTCGTGAACGAGATGAACGAGTTTCGGTAGACTCTTGGGAGTACTCATCACTTGAAGAAATTCCGACGAAGTGGACACTTCGTCTGGTCTTTTTGGTTTTGGAACCTATTTCCTCTTCTTCTACTTCTATTTCTGCTCCAACATGTTCAGCAGGAAGAGCTACCTTGTCAGCACTTTCTTTTTCTTCAGCAGTCTTTCTTTTTCTGCCACGTTTGTTTGGCTTTAGCTTAGCAGCCTCTCCGCTCTCCTCACTGTCTTTTGAGTTCCTTCTGGTTGGTTGTTTTTCACCCAAAATCGTTTGGGCAATGGAAACAGAAGGACTAGCCTCTTTTGACTGCAAAATCTGGCAAGAAAGAAAGAAAAAGAATAAGTTGTTTGGAAAATAAAGTTACTTTGTTTTTTTGGAGAATATAAAACTTGTTCATAAAAAGTTAAATTTGTCAAGAACATACTCATCATTATTAGAAATGACATGAACCCATTACAAAAGTTTTTATTTTTCATTGCCTTTTTTCCTCAAAAATAGAAGGGATGCTGAAAACTTCTCAGCCCAACCAACTTCCAAAATACTGATTTTGGAAGGTAGGTCTGGATGAGTTCTCTTGCATGACATTTCTTTCTGAAAAAATCCATAACCTATAAGACACAATGAAAATTTATAAATATACAATCATGTAACCTGATTTCCCCTACTTAATGAGAGATTCCGTTATTATGGTAACTGTTAATAATAACTGATTTTCTTATGGCTTATCAACACTTGTGGATTATTTAAGTCTGAAATATATTTTTGGAATTGTAAGAATAATTCTTTTTTTGCAAGTGAATTAATAATTTTTTTGGAGATGATTTTTATTCATAAAAATCTTACTATTTAATCTGTTATTGAAGGGGGAGGAGAAATAGATTCATACCTTTCCCAAGGGTATTTGATTGTGAAAGTGAAAGTAACAAACTTGACTGGAATTTGAACTCATTTCTCCAATTTCTCATTCTGGGCTGCCATCTAGTACACCATCTGCATATTCACTTGTTAATAATAAAATTGTACATTGAATTTTAAAATATCATCAAGCGGTGAAACTTAGGATACACTGTTTAGTATAATCAGAAAATACAAAGTTCTTGGCATGACCCACTTCTCAAATTCTGACCAAATATCAGAACTTGTTCAGGAATCCCTTCTTGGTTAAGCTGAAAACTTTTTGGCACTCATGTGTGAAACAAAAAAATTGCTGGCAGTGAATTTTTAAGAAATTTTTTATTCAAATTGTGCATTGGACACAAGTGGATATTTAAGTAGTTCAAAAGAATGCGTACAGTTTTCTGTGTTTGCTTTAGCAGAGACAAAAGTTGAAATTTCATTGAATTTAAAAACAAATACACTTAAAATATTACAAGATTTATCGGAACTATGTGTGCCCGAAATGCTTTGTAATAAGATAAAACTGGAAATTGCTTTTTTTTGTGCATAGAGGCAATAATAACTGACAGCTTAAGGCTAATTAATACTAACTAAAGACAGATAAAAAGGAATATATATATATATATATATATATATATATATATGTGTGTGAGTGGTAGACTCATGGAGTGAGTAAGAGAGAGGGTGAATCTTCAATAAGCTATCATGGACAAATATAGATCTGCTTATGAATAAACTTGAACAAAAGTAGTATCAAGTAAAAGGCCTTTGCAACCATGTCACTTATGTGCTTGACTGAGGGTAATACTTGGTGTGTTTAAACAATTTTATTTATTTTGTTTATAAATTTTAATGCGGAAAAGTTTGCGTTTATTCAATTTTTTATAGTGTTCCTTTTTTACACCTACCACGAATTGTCTGAAGTAAATTTATTATCGAATCTGTAGGTAAGAATAGAAAGTGTATTCACTTATTTTCTTTGATGTTGCAATGTATAACATTGAAATTTTATTGAAAAAAAAAAAACTAACAAAAAAACTTTATTTTTATTTCATTTTCTATAAGATATGTTCTTGATAACAGATTCTGACAATATTTCATTTCTCATGTATAATCTCTAACTTTTTTTTTTTTTTTTAATATTCTGAGTTTTTTTAACATGTAATTTAAGGACATCCAATATTTGGGAGTGCTTTGGCATACATGCAATGACTTGACTGATAGGCAAACATGGATAATATAACAATCCCCACAATATGACGTAGTGTTAAAAAGGATGCTTTTTTTTCCCCATGACACTGCTTTTTAACTACTTTTACTCTTCAGAAATATTTGTTTTAAAAAGTGATGATTAGAATTGGAATAAAACCTAAACATATGATGAAAGTGAATTTATGCATATTTTTTTTTTTTTCTTGAGAATTTACAAAAATGTTAAACACTATTATTCTCTAGAGTGTTTAATTACAAGAATAATTTTATATTTACAGCATTCTAAAAACTAATACAATTTCAAACTAATGCAATGCAATATTTATCATTTACCAATTTATAAAGAAATAGATATGAAAACAATTTTTATTTATAAATTTATAAGCATTTGCTAAATTATTAAAATATGTGAATGAACTATACGGAAATCCTTATTATTTACCATTTTATAAAGTTTTGCCAACCATTCCAATAAACAATATAATAAGTAAATAGTGTTTAGTATGTTTGTTGTAAATTCTCAAAAACAAAAAAAAAGTATACTTTCATATGTTTAGGCTTTATAACAGTTCTAAAACAATAAACATTGCCAAAGAGTGAAGGTAGTTAAAAAAAAATGGTTTCATGTGTAAAACCATCTTATTGACACTCCATCTCATTGTGGGCATGTGATTCCATGTTTGTCGACTGATCTTTGTATATGTTTACTTAAGAGTGGGTTTAATTTTGTTATGTTTGGAGAATTTACCAAAGATTATTGTGAAAATAAGTTTTCTAAATTAAGACCAGATTACGGTTGAGTATATTATGGGACAAATTACTATGAAGAAATTCCGTAATAAAAAAGAATAGAATTATTTCTTCTATTGAAAGTTGCTTTTAAAGAATATAATTTTGATCCAGGATATAAGTGTTCAAAATGTGGATATTTGTTGGATGAAGTGTGATACTATGGACATCCACATTGAAGGGGAAGAGGTGGTTTTATCTCATTCTTACGTGTTTCCGTTTGATAAAAGACCAGCAGAGAGAAGACTGAACTTCAAAAGGAATTAAGTGTCATTGAGGTTAATGCAAAAGTAAAAGGACAGATGAGGGTTTTTTTAGGGATCAAGTGATAACAAAACCGGAAATAGCATATATCCAGGTGCTGGTCTATATTAATAGTTATGCTTGAGATCTTGTCCACACTTTGGGAGAGACAAATGTGTCCATCAAGCAATTCCAAAGCTTCCATTTTTGTATTGCCAGCCACCACGTTGGGATAAATCATGCATTGTGCCCCTTACCATCTTTTGGTGAACACTGACAAAAATTGAGGACTGAAATGCAACATGAGGTGATGATTGGCAGGCTGGTGGAAAGCTCAGGTGAGGGTAGAGGTGTATATTTACAGAAGGATCACTTACTAGACCTTATATCCCCCAAAGATATTCACATCTCAACTTTTTTAATGGTAGGGAACAAAAAATATTTAATGATACAGCTTTTTATTATCTTCAAGAGAATGGAGAGATTTTGAAAGAAATCCTTTGTGTTGATTTAAAAATTCTTCAGGGTACCACAGTTCAGTGGGTGTTTTTTTCTGCTTAATGTTGTTAAATTAAAATCTTACAAAAATAGCTTTTATTTTCTAAAATGCATCATATATCAATATGAAAATCAAGCATGGTATATTGTCAAAATATAACTCTCAAGAATTCTTGCCTTTTTGAGTCTTAACAGACAACCAAAGAAAAAGCAGTAAATGATTTGACACTGTCTAAAACTTTTTGCCCAGTAACATTAGTATATTTTATACCTTTATTTCTTTATATTCCATGAAATAAAGCCTAATGTGTCTGAAACTTAAAACTATAGATAGGATTAAAAAAATCATCAGAAGAAAACTTTATTATGCAAATTATTGTTTCTCTGAGTTTCATTATCCAGTATTTTTCCTCAAGAATATTTTATGCTTCATTGATGAGTATTTGTATAAAAAATTAAATTCACTTTCTGATTGATTTATACAGGTAAATTTTTTCTGCTATCTGATCAATAAGAAATAAAAATAATTGATTCTTACTATTAGCCTTAGTTATTAACTAATTGTCACTAACAAATCTCAGGTCAAAATTCTTCTCAATAACTGTAGGGTAGTAGCAATTTCAGACTAACTATACACACCTCTGGTCAGATCCAAGCTGCATAGTTGCTAGGCTTTTACTAAGAATTACGTTGACTTTAACTCATGCATCAGTAAAGTGATGTTGTCATGCCCCTCCCCAACCACACACACACACACACACAAAAGGACTGACCAGCTGTTCTCTCTCCCTGCATATGACATTATGTCTCATTTAGTAGTGATTCATGTTTTGAAAGAAGTAGTAAAAAAAAAAAAAAAATCCTGTAAAAACAAAATATCTACGTTCACATTGTTCTTCCAGAAGAGTTATATATGGAAAAAAAAAAAAAAAAAAAATTCTAGAAAAACAAAATATCTGATGACTATGGTGAATATTTATTTCCATTCTGAGGTTTAAAAACCAGAATCCTGCCAAAAACTTAATATAAAATCTGTCTTTTTACACATCGTTTGTTATTAAAATTTGAATTTGACTGATTTGTTTTTTTTACAGCTTATCAACCCTTTGTTGATTATTTAAAGCCAAAACATATTTGGAAGAATAATTATTTTTTTGTGAGGAAATATTGCATTAACAATTTTTTTTGTGATAGCAATGATTTTTCTAGATATGTCATACTATTTAAATCATGACTGATTTATTTTTTTTATGGCTTATCAACCCTTTGCAGTTTATTTAAAGCCAAAAAATATTCTTAGATTGTATAAATATTAATTTTTGAGGTAATAATGATTTAGTGATAGAAGTTCTACTAATTAAACCATAGCTGGAGGGGGAATAGGTGGATTCATACCTTTCCCAATGGTATTTGTACATAAATGAACCATATGAAGTCAGCTCCCCAATTTCACATATGAAACCATTATCCATTACACTAACCACACATCAACAAATTTGAATTTGATCAGCTTTTGTTAAAATACTTAGAAATATTAAAAAGTAATGTTTTTGCAATATGGCATAAATTGAATATTGTCTTTTTTAAATGACTTACCTTACTTAGTTTTGAAGTTTCCGTCATTTTAGCTGTAGGTTAAAAATAAAATACAGACATTAATTTCACCTTGTTATGTAAAAAGCAATGTTGCTTTTGTTTATTTTGTTATGTTAAAAACTGACAGAGAAAATTAAGTGTAGTCTACACTGAGTTAAATTTTTAACCTGGAGCTAACCAGCTAAGGAACATACTAATTGGCTAGCATACTGTTGCTGAAATATTTAGGTAAAATTAGTTTTGAAATACTAAAGTTTTTTGTTTAACATTTGTAACTAGTTGTAGAAGTTTCTTATATTAATTTATTTTTTTCAATCAATATGGATACATTAAACACTTAAAAACAAAACTAAATTTAAAATTCTTTGAATTTTGATTACATTTTAATAAGACAGCCATGTGCACAAGATTTTCTTTCATATAAGCTTAAAGTATTCTTGTTCTAATCCAAAATTTTATGAATAAAAAAGACAAAACATTTTCAAAATTCAGAAAACATTAAATCTGAATTTATTAGATTCCTTTGAAAACATGTCATTTGTTAAATGTATTAAAAAAAATCTCAGAAAATGGAATATTTCTAATTTTTTCTGGAATAACAACTTGTATAAAATATTCACAAATGAATCTCTTACAATTATCCCAAAGCCACATCAGGCTTTGATTAAACAACAAAAAATTATTCAAAACCAGTATATTGGTTTGATTAAAATATTTCTGTGTTGCGTGCAATGTTTATAAATTTTACACAGGTAAAAGCCACCAATTTTAATAAATGTATAAAAAAAAAAAAAAAAAAACACACCCTGAAGGAGTATTTCTTTTTATTTAATAAAATTTATGAAGAATTTCAAATGTATATAAATAATATTGATAAAGAGATTATTGTAGTGTAGTGTCAAAATCATTAGTCATTTTTAATAAATATAAATTATAAAAGTTCTTATTAATAAAATTGTTCCCACCACCAAAGTGTGTTGACTAGATTAAAATCATTGTCTTTAAATCCTAAATATTTTAGTTGATGTACTCTACTGTATTTCTCGAGTGTATGTCATACTTGGTCGCTTTAGCAGAATTAATTTGAATCAGATCATGTGAGAAACAGGGAGAGATAAAGTTTTTCTAAAGAAATTAAAAGTTATATATAGATGTAGTTTTCTCTCTTGAGATCACAACTAGTCTTTAGCTGTTCATGTCTTACAACTATGACATTGACTTGTAGAATATTGACATTTATGCAAAATAATATTGGAGGTAAAAGCAAAAATACTGTTAGGCAATTATCATCAAAGATTCATCAATAGAGTTTAATCTAATATGAAGATATAAATGAACATTAAATATTTTCTTTTTTTTTTTCAATCATTTCAACCCAAGTAAGGCAATAGTGTCAGTATAGGACATGGGGGATTGCAGGGAGTGAAAGAGAAAATGAAGACTTTAATGAAGAGAATCAAGGAGAGTATAATAAAGGAACTGGTTTCAGGAAGACAGAAGATCATGACTGATGTTGCATTAAAAACTTTGAAGATCATATGTGGCAAGAAAGCAAGAAATTGGGAGGAAGTTCCACAGGTGAGAAGTGCAAGAAAAGAAAATGTTAAAATAGAAAAGATAGTTGCATATAGTGACTTAAATAATAAAACAAGGAGATCTAGTTGCCAATCCAGTGGCACACTTAAATTCATGCAGAGGAGGAACTAAAGTAAAAAAAACACATCAGAGCAGTTGCTATGAAAATATTTGTAGAAAATATAAAGGGAAGCCATGTCACGGTGATTAGAAAGTCGAGATGTCTGGTCAGGATTGTTTACATTACTGACCCTTCTTTTAAGAATCTCTAAATGTGCAGCAGGAGCATCAGACCAGATATGGCAGCATTATTCAATGCACGGACAAATGGTAAATTTATAAATGTGCAAGATGGATTCTGGTGAGAAAAATTTTCTAGCACGATAGTGATTTGGTTAGCAGCATATCAACCTGTATGGGTTATGTAATGTCGAAATCTGAATATGAAAATTCAAACTTTATAATTAATTCAAGAGAACAACATTATTTCATGATTAAATTATAATTGCTTGGCAGCATTTTTTAACCAAATAATCTTACAAAATCCAAAAAAGAGTGAGTGAAAAGTTGTTTCTCCTTACAAGAAATGTGATTAATCATAGTAAATTATTTTAATTTTTGATAATGTATGACATGTCTTCAATTTTGCCATAAAATTTATTGATTATCATTTTGCTATAAAAACGTATTGTCTGCCATTTTCCTATAAACTAAATTTCATGGCAGTAGACATAGCAATCGATTTAATATAGTTGCTCCACTTCATGTCTGTGAAAAATTTGAACCAAAGACGCAAACTATTTCCCTCCTACTGATGGCAGGCAGAAAACATTATCTGCGGTGATTAAATGAAAGTAGTTTTGTTTTGGAGGCATTAAAATTTACTAACCATTTCTTGTCCCAGTTAACCACTATCCATTATATTGCTATGAAATATTCATTACTTACAAGTAAGTTTTTCAGTTACAGTTATCCTTTTTTTTTTCTTTTTTCTTTTTTTAAAGTAAAAACATTTTCTGCTATTAAAAGTATAAAAGTGCTTTTGCAATATGAGGCACAGTAATGAAATCAGCAGATCTGACTAGCATTCATTAGAGTAAATTCCTAAAAGAAAGATTTGGAAACCTACCATTAACCAAACTTGAACATTCTTTTGGTGCATTTAGAAATTTCTCCTCACTCTGTAACTCTTCTGTTTTGGTGAGTTCAACATTCTGAGTTTCCTGTCCTGTTTTCAAAGATGTGACAGTTTCTTCTTTCAGATCTTTAACGGCTTGCACCTTTTTGCTGCCGTTTCTTCCTGCAGTGGATCTAGAAGTTTGACTTCCCTCTGATTCTGACACAATTTTGTCAGTATCACTCTCATTTTCTGCCAGAAGAGGCAAAGTGTCTGATTCCTGATAACTTGTCACATTTTTTAAGCTCTTCTCTTTGGGAGATGCTTTAACTGAAACTCCTTCCTCATCATCAGAAATCTCATGGTCAGCACCTCTCCTGAAAGATGCACGACTGTGGCTTTCAACATCTTGTTTGTTATCTTCCAACATATAAGGTTGGGTCTCATCTTCATTGTTGGCATCACTTTCTTCTGTGATTCCCATATCAAATGGCAGATTTCGTTTGGCTTTAACATTCTTCTTTTGCACAGGTGGAGAATCTAAGCAGTCAATCATGTAAGGTTGTGTAGCCTCAAGGATTTCATCATCACTTTGTCTCATTGGAATTTTTGGTGACTTACCTTTTGCTGAAGGTGTAACAGGAAGAGGTACACTGACATGTACATCAAAGATTCCAACACTGACATCTGATAAGAGGTCTGCATTTAGAGGATTTCCTTTCACAGGAGTAGCTATGTTTTTCAGGACAGGCTCTTTCTGGGCTTTAGTACAGTTTTCAATATCTGAGAGTAACTGAAAGGGTGAAGATGGTTCCTTTGATGGTGTACTTGTTGTGCAGGTCTCGGGGTGTCTTTTGGATTCATTCATATCAGATTCTTCTTCCAGTTTTAAAGGTGGTTCAGCTCCAGAGTTATCTTCCTTGGATTGCTTTTGCTGAGAAGAATCTTCTTGCAGTTGGTCAACTTCAACAGTCTCACTGTCCCGAACATCAATGTCCAAAGCAACAACCATGGTCTCATCAGTCGTTATTTCAACAGTTGCCAAATCTTGCCCACTCACAAGAAGGGGTGTCTTATTATCTAAGATAATACTGTTGTCACTATCTTTGTTAGCCAAAAATGAAATAGCATTTTGACTTGTGACTGGGATGGTGTCTGAAACTGCAACACTAGTTTCTTGATCACTGACCATTTGGGTGTCAGCTGTATTATTGGTGGCTGTATCGTTGGTAACAGGGACAGTTTCAGCTTCTTCACTATTAACTGGTACAGTAGCTCCTTCACCGCTGACTGGGAGAGTGTCTTTCTCATCAGCTGTTACAGTTTCAGTTTCATCATTAGTGGTATTAAGTGTTGTATTCTTGTTACTATTTGGACTTGCTGGTGGTGATTTGCTGTCTGGAGAGGTTGGACAACGCAAGATATTTTCATCAGGAACCAAAGTAGACAGGGCAAACAAATTGGGATCTTGTGTCTCTTCACAATCTTCTTCAACTGGTTTTTCCTCATCTTTTTGGGCTGTGTTGATAGACTTTGAAGGCATGAGCTCTGGTCTGCTTTTGTTACATGCATCTTTTTTGGAGTATGTACGAGGAGAGCCAACAAATGAAGTTCTGAAAGGAGATGTTGGAGAGGCTGAACCATTTCTATCAGTCTTGCCATCTGTAGGTTCTTCAGAGTCTGTAATAGGTGGCTGCAAACAAAACAGATCATAATTAGCGTTAAGTTTATCCTGTCTATCAATAATTTTTTCTATCTACTTTCAGTGATAAAAATATCCAGGGATTATCTCAAATTAAATTGTTGAATACTGATACATTATCCTTGGACATTTGGAGTAAATTTGACATGTACAAAGTTGTTCAGATGAAAAGCCTATTCTACTTCCATGCAAGGCTATATAATTCTTTTTGGTGATTGGACAATAAAGTGTTTTTATTTTTTATCAATTACTTTGGGTTATTTAATGCCATAACAGTTTGTACAAGTCTCTTTTTCCTTATAAGACCTCCTTTATGACAAGTTCCTTATCGTTAATATTCCTAGGGTTAATGAACTATGTAAGACAGAGATGTTCAACTCTGAGATATTTTAAATGTCTGGTGAGGTGTTATACCACAGGTTCAACTGATTTGCATAACATAGCCAAGTGGAAAGATGACAAATTTCATCTTAAATGATGTCCTTTTTTAAAAAGATAATCATATTTTTAGATGAATAAGTAACCTTTGACTAGTCCTGTCTGTGATACCATGGACACACATGTGGAAAAGGAAGAGGTGGTTTTATCTTGATCTCAAGTGTTTGATAGACCAGTGGATGTTTCCTTTTGAAGTTTGGTCTTCTAAGCGACATCCACTCTAACCAAAGATTAATGGGAAGAAAAGGGGTGGATGAGGGATTTTTTGGGGTTGAGGTGGCAACAAAACCAGACATAGGCTATACCTAAGTGCTGGATATTGCCTATATTAATATTTTGTGTTGCCAACCACCACACTGGGATGAATAGATGGGCAAGGAGTTGGTAAGGGGAAGATTTGATTTAGCAGTTGTCTCAAGTCTCATCTACCTAACCACCCAGACGAGCAAGCAAAACCCTGAATAAGCACCTACAGATAATATTATGGAAAACAGGGTTCGCATTCTTATTTCTTGACATGGTGTTTTTTTTTTTCCTATCGTGAGCATGCATTGTGTACTTTTCCACTTTTTGGTGAGCACTGATAAGATTGAGGATTGAAATGCAACATAGGAATGATTGTTAGCTGGTCAGTGGAAAGCGTGGACAAGGGTAGCGTTCTATGTCAATAGATTCAGTAGCACACAGGTATTTAAAGTTATAAATCACTGAAGGTTATAAAGCTATTAAATCACCAATATTAAAATCTATTCATAAGGATGTCCTTCTTGTCCCTCATGTGAGTTTGGTGATTTAATTGTGTAAAATCTGCAATGACTAATTCTGAACAATTCTGTATCTGAGAAGAGTTGTTACCTTTGCATATATATTTCATATACTAAACAATTATGACACACAGATAATACAATTTATTATGTTAAATATCAATATTCATTGGAACAGGCAAATGGAGATCACTGATTGGCAAATAGCTATTTGAAGTGGTCTTATCTGGAAAATTAGAAAAAAAAAAAATCTTTCTACAAATTTTTCAGACAACTGAACTCATTCTTTGCATAGCGTTTGTTAGTGTATTTCTAGCAATGCATTTGACAACTTTCCTCAGGTGTAAAATCTGTGAGAAAAACAGTGAGACAGCATCTCTGTATATAAAAGAAAATAGGTAATCACTTTTTGTTGCTAAGCAAAGGAAGAAAGAATTTCAACCAACCTTTGGTGAATCATCTGATTGAGTGTCAGCAACAAAGAACGAGTTGTCTGTAGTTTTATAGTCCTGAACCATGTCTAAGATCTCAGACTTGTTATCTATAAAAAAAATTTGTCAAAGCGTTAATATCACTTGTTTTATTCTGATAGAAATCTTGAATCCTAAATAACAATACTGGAAAATTATATTAATCATCATCAACTGGATGCTTTTTTATCTTCAGACACAAACTTGATATATTTTTGTTCTTATTGACACCGATAGCAAATTCATATAAATATTGACAAAAAGAAGACAAAATTTTTTGTTTTATTCTAATTTCTCTTTTTGTGTATAATGTTATTTTATATTTGGTGTTGGGAGAAGAGAATAATAAAAAGAATCTTGTCTATTTACCATCATCCTCTGAGTCAGCAACACAGATTTGGGTGGGAGCAGCCAATAACTCCATATCCAATGAATCTTCATTGTTACCTGAATTAAAAAGAAGTGTCAAAGAAACAACTTCTGTAGTCACAGTCTGAATTAAAAAAAAAAAAAAATCTATAGTTGTACCAAATAAAAATTAAATTGTTTTTTTTATCAGAAATTAGCAAATGATGACCTAAAGTTTAGGTCACACAACACTGCAAAAAAAAAAAAAAAAAAAAATTCTTAGCCATGTATAAAAATGAGGTTTTGTAAGTAGAC
The DNA here is from genome assembly GCA_903632075.3 of Acanthosepion pharaonis. NCBI lineage: Eukaryota > Metazoa > Mollusca > Cephalopoda > Sepiida > Sepiidae > Acanthosepion > Acanthosepion pharaonis. Next base: position 176,495 of record CAHIKZ030000758.1, on the reverse strand, counting down.
AAAAATGTTAAGCTAGTTACTTATGAACAAAAATATAAAAATTGTTCAGTTTACACCTCTTTTATTAAAAACTCTTATTGGATTAGTGTCCACTGATGATAATATCAGGTGACATGAGATTTGAAAGATTCTTCCATTTTCCTTTTTTGTTTTGCTAGCAATAAGACATCACTTCTCACTGTCGACTTGTAAGTATCTCAGAGACACATACTAAAGTTTCTTTTGAACTCTTCACAACTTTAATGTTATTTCTCATTTTCCTTTTTGTAATATGTCCGTTTAATATATTTATTAATACTTTTGTGTTTAAATTCTGTGTTTTTGTTCTTAAGTTTTACCTGGACTCACATGAGTCTGCCAATATTGTTTATGGGACAAATGTACCAGAAGCCCATAAATATTTACTAAAAAAAATGTTCACACCTGGCAACAAGTAGTGAATCCTGCAACAGTCTCCAAAGAGTTATTAATCACAGCAGATGACTTTAAAATCATCTAGTAGCAACTGAAAGTGTAATTACTAAGAAAATATATATTTCCTATACAAAAAGACAAACAACTATTTGGATTACTATGAATGCTAACATTTGTTGTCATTATTATGAAAATTAATTTTTGTTTACCTTTATGTTTTGAAAAACTGAAAAATTTAGTCAAGATTTACTAATGCAATAACTAGATATGACATATTTGACAGAGGAGGGGGTATATTCAATAAAAAAAAATTGCTTTTTTTACTGCAAATTATTTATTATATCATATCCAAGTATTTAACAAAAAAAATTAGAGCCGATTACACAATATAGCTCATTTAAGTTTATAGTTTGTAACCATGCAATGAGATGAGGTAACATAAACCGTAGATTTGTCTGTGGAACATTATTACATTATTGTGACATAATTATAGTGAAATCATTAAGGTTTTTTGTCAAAAGCATTTTTATTTTTGGTTGTATATTAATTTAAAATATTCCTTTTTATAGTCTTTATTTTTGAAATGGAATAAGATCATTGTAAATTTCAGAATTTCACTATTGCCAATCAAAATGACTGCAAGAAAGTGATGTAAAAACAACAATGGAAAAGAGAAGTAACAAAGCGTAAACAAAATAGCCCCAGTTGGTTCAACTTAGCATTGCAGCCAAAGTATTCTAAAATGCTGCCAATAACAAAGGAGAAAATGAAATTGATGCCAATAAATGCAGCAAGTAGAAATTTGATTGAAAAACTAGAAATAAACCAAAGCAATGAGGAAAATGATATCAGTTTTGATGAACATGATGAAATAATGGACTACACCATCTAAATACCAAATAAAAAAAATCAAATATAGCATCAAAATTTATATTATTTTTTTTTTATTTACTATGTAACTAAATACATAATTATCAACAATGTTTCCATAAAACTTGATGTTTTCCTGTAATAAATTTTATTAATGTTATTATTTTGCTTAAGTGAAAGGTAGCCCTACATTTACAATTCCTTAGGGCTAACCATGAAAAGAAATGTTGATCAAAACTGCCTAAAATCTTTAAGTGTGTATTGTTGCAAAATTATCAAATGTTGAATACGTCCTCTCCTCCGTCAAATATATCATATAAGGTCATGACAGCAAAAGGCCATGTATGACAAAAGAAGAGCAAGTGCATAGATACCATTGTTTTGGAAATGAAGCGTCTCTTTAGTATTTAGATTCTCTTGTTCATTCTCAGAATCTGAATCAACAACAAGAAATTTGATTGCTGAAAAAAAAAGAAACAAGATGAAGAATTTATAACAATCTCGTATTGCAGAAGTGAAAAAAATCCAATATTAAAATAGGATGATGGATTTAGAACTTTAACTAATGTCATCTTTGAAAACTCATAATAAAAACAAAAAAGATTATTTTTTATTATACTCCTTAGATATTATTCAATCAATATTATGGATCTTTAGATGAGAATCCCAGTTGGTTGTAAACAAACCAAATGTTTATTTTTTAACTGAATTTCTGAGACAAAGTGTTGTTACTATTATACATTGATTCACTTGGATCACATACTATCCCCAAATCCTTCAATCAATGAGTCAAGCAGAGATATTTTGGGTGTTGTCTTGCATCTTCTCTCCTCATGCAGAACTCTTGCAAAAAAAAAAAAAAAAATACTTATGCATGAAAATGACTAATATAGCAAATGTTTCATCTATAGACACCACAATAAAAATATTGGTCACAATTGCATCGGAATGACCACCAAAAAGATCCCCCTCCCCAAATTTATAGACAAATTAGTTACTACTGTTGCTTTGCCTAGTGGACTTACATATATATTTTTTTCCTTAGTATAATTTTGCCCTGTTCTTTTTCTTCCCTTTCCTATTGTTTATTGAGAACTTAACCATGGCCAATTACTCCATCAAAAAAATAAAATATATATGTAGGTAAATATATATTTTTAGGAAAATCTATGAAAAAGAGGAAAAATATTTTTGAGTATGCATTTCTTCCTTTAGGACTTCAATGGACTAAACTGATGTTTACATTAAGGTAATTACACATATGCATGAAGGAGAGGAGATGTTGAAATTTTAAATTTAAATTTGTTTTTATGTGTTTAAATATATAGACTAGTGAATCTAATTTAGTTTCTTTTTGTTTTTATCAGTTTTGGTATTAAATATCCCACATTGTGATAATAGAAAATCTACCAAGAAAGGTGAAATGTAAGAATCTGGACTTAAATAGAATATAAAATTTTAGTGTCCTTTGATCTTCATGTACATGTGTTATCACAGCAATAGAAACAGAACATTATATATATATATATATATATATATACACACACACACACACACACACACACACACACACACATATATATATTTATTAGGATCTTGAATAAGTTCTCGCCCAACAGATGGCATTCACAGAATTGCATCCATGCAGTTTCAGATGATAACACATCTATAAGGAAGTACTATAAGCAAGCCTGAAATTCAGTTCGCCGAAGTGTAAACAACTTTCTCATAGCGTTAAACATGTTGCATTTCATGCAAAAGAAAGTGTATTTGTGGGGAATTTAACTGCACTACTTTATTCAAAAGAAATCTGCAGCTGAAAGACAGAATTCTTGTTGAGACTTATGGTGACCATGCTCTGTTGGAAACAACATGCATAGAATGGTTTAGACGCTTCAAAAATAATGATTTTAATGTTGAAGATAAAGAATGGTCTGGCACACCGAAAAAGTTTGAAGACAAAGAATTGGGGGCATTACTTCATAAATACTCATATCAGGTACAAGCTGGACTTTCAGAATCATCAGGAGTTGATCAAACAACAGTTTCAAAATGTTTGAAAGCATCAGGAATGATTCAAAAATGATTGCCGTATGAGTTGAAGCCGAGAGATGTTGAACGGTGTCTTGTCACATGTGAACAGCTGCTTCAACAGCAGAAAAGGTAAGGATTTTTGCGTCATATTGTAACCGGTGATGAAAGGTGGATACACTACGATAACCCTAAGTGTAGAAGATCATGGGGTAAGCCCAGCCAGGCATCAACATTGGCAGCAAAGTCGAATATCCATGGTCCAAAAATTCCGCTCTGCATTTGGTGGGATCAGCTGGGTGTGGTTTATTATGAGCTGCTCAAACCGACTGAAGCCATCACAGGAGATTGCTATCAACTGCAACTGATGTGTATGAGCTGACCATTGAAGAAAAAAAAAACAAAAAAAAACGGATGCTCTACAAGCAGCGACATGACAAAGTGATTTTATAACATGACAATGCTACATGTTGCAAAATGGGTGAAAACAATTTTTGCAAACGCTTAAATGAGAAGTTCTACCCCACCCATTGTAATCATCAAACAATACCCTGTCTGATTATCACTTGTCCCAATTGATGGCACATGGCCTGGCTAAGCAGCACTTTCAATCTTATGAAGATGCCAAAAATGGGTTGACTTGTGGTTAGCTTCAAAAGACATGTAGTTTTTCTGACATG
>CAHIKZ030000758.1:157500-160000 GCA_903632075.3 Acanthosepion pharaonis | reverse complement strand
CAAATTACTTACACAAAAAGATGAATTTTTTCTTTTCAGACTAGCTACATCTGAAAGTGATTTACAGTCTAACACTTGGTTTTTTAGTTTCAATAGTACAGGTGGTACTTGAATCTTTTCTCCAGTGACCCTAAATGCAAACAGATGAACAGGCAACCCTATCAGACAACTGAGTGATTTATCTTGTCTTCAAGAAGTTAAAGATGAAATACACAAAATAAATTGAATTCATTTTTACCTGTGACTTAATTCCTTCACTACATGTTTCAGCAGTGTAAATCAAACACCTATTAATTGCTTAAATGAAGTGAAATTTATTTAATTTTAAGTAGCTGACCTCCAAACACTTCCAAATCACATTCATCAGAGGTTCTTTTGAACTTCAATTATTGCAAATGGAGGTCAAAGTTCAATAAAATAGTCTTTTGCATTAATGACCAAAATCCAGATACAGGTTTGATTCTGTCAGAGGACATATATTTTCTAAAAAAATTTCAAACATTCAGGCCGGTAAATGTCGTTAAAACTGTTTATTATAAACAGAGTATTTATTAAATATTTGTATCCAATAAAAAAGAACGTATAAACATAAAATGTCTTTTATATATATATATATATAAAATAATAATTTCATATTCAAGGATACCGTCTATTAAGGTGGCTATTTTTCCTTGTTAGATGCTCATTCAGGCACATTTGTGTTTGTTCAGCAATCACAGAGGCCAACTGAGGTTTATTTTGGCCTTGTTGAAACCACCTTAGTTACAGTTTGGAGAGAGAGATTGTTATTCAGCATGATGAACAATTTGAACAAGGCCAAGAACACTCAAACCCTCAGCCATGATGACTTGTTGCTTTGTGCTAGCAACAGGAGATGGCCCAAAAAGTTTGACATGCAATTTCAAACTTGAAATGGGTGCCTCAAACAGTTGACATCTGCTCTTCTCTCCATTCTCACCAACTTGTTTCACCTTTTTGGATAGACTTGTGACGGCGAAAAAAAATGGATCTTTTTCGAAATATTAAACATTGTATCAGTGGCTTGGTAAAGGGGAAGGACCCCAGCCACAGCCGAGAAGGAACTTCATGGTAAAGGTTCTTCTTTCAATCTGGTGGGATCGTCAAGGAATAATCCACTTTGAATTCTTACCACCTAATGCAACAATTAATGCTCAAATATACTGTCAGCAATTAGAGCGTTTTGAACCAAGCTTTGAGGAAAAAAAGACCTGCTCTATTGAATCGAAAAGATCAATTCACGACCCCCACAGCAAGAATCACGTCACAAAAGATCAAGAACTTGTTGGGGAAAATTCCTCATCCACCTTATTCTCCCGATCTTGATCCTTCAGACTACCATTTTGTTTCACAGCTTACAGAATCATTTGGAAGAAACAGCTTTTGTAACACAGGAAGAGGTTAAAACTGACATTTGTGAGTTCTTCAAATCAAAGCCAAAAGAATTTTACAGTAATGGAATTAGTAAACTTGTTAATAGATGGAAGGAAGTCATAGATAATCAGGAAAATACATTGTTGATTGAATCTGTAATTAAATGTAACATTTGGTCACTTGTTTTCTTTATTCAAAATTCGGACAGAACTTATGGGATGACCTGATATATCAAAGTAATCCTAAATAAAAGATCTTGGAATATTGGCTGATGCAAAGAGTTTGGTGCTCCATGGATAGAAATCATTGATAAAACCCAAAGAAAACCAGAATTGCTGGTAGTCCTTATCTCATGTAAAGGGATGTGAAACTTTCCCACTAATGTCAAAACAGGATCCGTAACCGTTTTTCTATTAATTTCCATGAACTAACACCTTGAGCATTTTCTGTTGGGAAAATAAAACCAATGAGGTTGTGAATGAAAATTTTGCAGTACTAGTCATGACAACCAACAAGATGTATGCTGTCAACAGTTTCTCTTCTTGCACTTCAATTTGACTGGTTCCATCATGCTTAAACCTTTCCAGTCAATTTCAATCTTCAAAAATTTAAATCAATTATCAATCGTTTTCTAATGAACATTCTCTATTTCCAATTGCCACATGAGTAAACCCTTGATAAACCGCTGTGGAAAAATGATTCTGTCTTCTGCATTCAAATCGATTAAAGAATATAAAGGTAAGAAATATAATGTTATATTTGGGTATTGATGATGTTTATTTCAAACAGTTTTAATTGAAAAGACAAACAAAGAAAGTTTTGATGTATAATTTTATGAATTTTGTATATATAAATCATTCCATTTAAAAAAAATATATCATTCTCTGTAAAATTCTTCATGATATTTATTGTCCCATGGAATTTCAGCCATATATTTGAATAAAAACAGACGGGGTTAAGATTCCATGTAATTTATTTCACCATAACCCTTTAACAGGGTTCTGGATCATTATTTCCTCTTAGATTTCCAAATGATAACCATCTTAAATGGGTTATGGTGAAATAACTGTCCTCAATTTAACGTGGTTTCCGTTATTCAAACACATCT
>CAHIKZ030000758.1:0-150000 GCA_903632075.3 Acanthosepion pharaonis | reverse complement strand
ACAAAGTATTTCTGATATTAAAACAAGTTTGGTGTCATCTATTTGCCCATAGCTGGGACCCTAACAGGTGCTACCACCCTGGGTCAAGGTGGACCTGGGAATGCCAGCAATTAAGTGGTGGTTCCACAAGCTTCAAAACCTCCTGATCAGAGGCCTTGCTGTTGGACGTAGTTTATCGTCTTACCCAGGACGTAAGTTGCAGTTTATCGTCATACTCAGGACAGAGCAAAACAAGTGATCATCCAAAGATGACAAGTGTGGAGAATGAACAGGATGCTGAAGAACATCTCATTCTAGTTTCAAGATTGTTTGCGCCATCATATTTCAAAAGAAGTCTTAACTGGCTGACTTCTTAGTGCAAAAAGCCTTTCTTTTTCTGTTTCAGTGTCATTCAAAGAAACCCATTGCTCACTGCAGTAATGCACAATAAAGGTGCATATAGGTAGCAGCAATTCTTTAAAAAATTAATTCCTTTTCAGTGTTTCCAAACAAAAGGAGAACTTTTTTTTTCCTTTTTAGTAGATTCAACTTTAGGTTCAGTTGTTAAATGCAGACCTAGATTCAGTCATGATTTGTCTCCATTTTGTATTGTCATAAGGGACATTTTTCATTAGTGAGTAAAAATGATTATACTTCTTATAATCCCTGTTGTAGACACCTGCTCAGGCACAATAGGGTTTGTTCAAAACCCACAGAGCCCACCTGTGGTTTATATCACAACTATGTTGAGTAGACTTGAGTTACAGTTTCTGGTGTGATCAACAGCTTGAACAAGGTCAGCACGTTCAAACCCTCAGTCATGATGACTTGTGACTTTGTGCTAGCACAACGATCGATGACTTTCAAATATTACTATCCAATTTCACTCACAAGGCTTGGGCCAACCCGTCATCTGGTTTTAAACAGGGAAATATAAATGTTTAAACAATAGCCATGTTTGTTTTTCTATCAGTTATATTTCTTAGGAACAATATGTTTATAAAGGAAAATATTTTACCTTCTCTGCTGGCATTTTTTATCACGGGAGATTCATTGCTTGGAACTGCGTCTTTCTGATTCTGTGATTCTTGCTTAATCTTCATGACCGCAAAATCCTACAACACATAACACAACTTATTTTATTGGACCAATTGATTGAGAAAAGTATAAAAGTTACACATCTCTGAACAAAGACATAAATTTTTTTTTTTTAAGATTCTTGGCTGACTAAATACATTTTTGTTGATTTTCTTGATGCTTTGAATTTTTATCTTGTAGAGTTTTGTTAATAAACATTTGTAGTAAATGAAATAATACACATTACATTTATGTTAATAAAATTCGCTGTAAATGTTTTATTTATTTTACTCATTTGACCAATTTCAACTAAGCTTAGTATTAGTAGCCTTGGGAAAAGTTTTATCACTCAAAGGAGAATAGTCACCAAAAAGAGAATAAGCTCCTCAAAAGCAGAATTAGATAACAAAATTTTGTTTTTGAACCAAATTTTAAAAGTAATGAAATTTCTCTCTCTGCTTACTTGCCAGCTGTATTACATAAAGGTCTTGCTGTGGAAGTCTGGCTAAAAATATGTGCCCATAGTCCTGAGGACACATTTGTTCTAATCTGTACTGTTTTCTTTACAATGCAGCTGTTGAAAATCAGGTCTATGTGTATTGGCTTGTTCGTTTGACTGTGACACTGGGATCTCTGGAGGTTGATCAAACAAAAAGAGAAAGAAAGGAAGAGGAAAGAGTCTACTAACTGGATGGTAAATGCCGAAATTCGCAGGAAGATGGATTGAAAATTAGAGAAGAAAATTAAAATTAAATGCGTTGAAAAATCACATTTTAAAATAATTCCAAGGGGAACTGAACCCAAATTTAACTAGATAGAATTCAGTAACATTGAGCAAAACCAAGACTACCCTTCCTGCCCGACTTCCTGCCAATGAGAAAGAGACCATTAAGGTATCAGTGAAGATGTCAGATAAAATAAAAACATATGTTGTTGATAAAGAGACCAAGGTGGTCACTGAAATAACACTTAAATACGGCTCTGAACGAAAAAGCTAGAAGGAAGAAACATTTGGTTTGAATCAACCGCCCAGAACAGATAGGGACCAGCCTGACATGTTCATTCATTATAATTTCTGTGACATTTGTCCAGAAAAAATTTTTTATATCCAAACATTAACTTTGATTCCTCTGGTTAAAAGTGATAAAGGAAAAATTAATTACTATTTTGGATTGACCATAGAGAAAAAGGCTGTGTGGTTTGTTGATTGTAAAAAATATATAAAGAGAGGAAAGATAAACTTCTGTTTTTATCACTATAGAGAATGGGAATAATTTACTTTCCTTTTCTTTCCCAATTCTCGAGTGGTTTGGTCGATTGTGAAATAACAGCATAAGACAAGCTAATAAAGATTAATGACTGAAAATCCCTTTTGTTTTCACTACGCTATCTGGAAGTTGGATTCATCACAACAACCCTAGGAGTGGGTTGAGGTTAGCTGCTGAGAACATGGGAGAAAGAAAAAAGAAGACTCTCCGCAAGTTGTCCAGACCTCTGGACAACTTGCGGAGAGTCCTCACACTACTGTTATTGGAATCCACATCGTTCTACGAGACCTCCTAAGACCTTGTGTTAGCCCTTAAGACCAGAACTTAGAAATTTAAGTTAGTACTAAAACAAGTTGCAGATTCAAAAGGGATCCCAGTGTTATTTAATTATAACAAGTGAGAAGGCCAGCTAAGTCAAGTGAAACTGTGCCTACCATAATGATACCAGCGACAAATGAATCACTTGTTAACGAGTGAAGATGGTAACTACAGTGGTCTGAAGGAAATTGAGGATTGACTTGTAGGGTGACATTATATGGTTACCATTGAAGTCCAGCACATTATTGGTGGCTGTTGATGAGAATTGACCAGTGATTTTACATGACCTCTGTTGTTAACACTGAAGCACCATCAATGTGTAATGTCCTTTTTAAATTACTCTCATTTAACAAAGGGATTATGTGTGTGTTTTTGCAACATGACACTTGTATTTTCACCACCCTGAATTTTATTGCAGTGTGTAAGTATATAAAGCTCAGAAACAGATGATGCACTGGTATGAGTGTTGCTACACCACAAAATGAAAATTTTATCAGAGTATTTACTACATCCTGTACCCAGATCAAAATCATCTTTTCATTTTTTTTTCCCATCAGTTTACATGCTTAGTACTATAGGTAAAATAAGGCAACCAATATAAACATATAAGAACAATGATGACTACCAAGAACGTTTAGAAATGCTCCTACTGCTGCCTTTACAGGGTCCATCTTGGTAAATATCTGTATTACACGGCCGTCCAGAACCTGGTCTACAGGTATTGGAATATTCATCTGACTACTGTTGGCAAAAATCAACATACTTCAAATGTATCAAATCCAACATGTACAGCAATTCTCTAAAATGAATAGCTAGCATCTTGAATACTTACAATGCAATCCCTCTTAAATGGCTTTAACTAAAAAAGATTGCCAGTGCATTTCTATAGCATGAGACCTGCTTGCACAAAACTCTTTCACCATCGTCAATGTTATTAAATTGTATATCTGAAGGTCAAGCACAGATTGCACTCTGCAATGAGCATGACTTCATCAGAAAATCATGAAAGACTTTGATATCAGAATATCTACTGTGTGTATATCAGTTCCAGATCAAAATTAAAATTCTCCTTCAGGGTATTGTAATTTAATTTTCTCTCACTAGATATACAGTAACATGCAGAAATATTGAACACACAGAATTAGTTAAGAAATTATTTTTTATTACTAATACTAACCTAAAACTTGGACTGAATATAGTAAATATTTAGGATAAACTATTTATGAAGAGAAATCCAGAAAGTAACATCCAAAAACTTTGGCACACATTCCAAAAATATAAATAAAGCAGGATAAAAATTGCAATTCTATGGAAACTTCTGATGACCAAAGTATGTCATGCACTATAACCAAAGACTTACATTGTCTACATGTATTTTTAACAGTAAGATCTGGCTGAGACATGTGAAGGTTTTTGCAATGGTAAAAACAAAGAAGCTCTTTTAAGCATTTTGTGAGGTGATGACTGACCATCATAGTCATAAAATGGGATATCAAGAAATCTCTGACAAGCTCAAAAACTCCGCAGGATTACAGCCAGCGTTTGAAAATGGAAGGAACATGACCTGAGTATTGATCTGCCTTGAAAAACGATGTCCTTATAAGGTAAAGAACAACAAGAGCCATTTGTAAGAAGGTAATGCACCAGCCATTCACAAACTGAGAACTCTGGAAAGATCTGCAAGCAGCTGGGACAGAAGTGTGCAACAATAAAATGAGTTGGAAACTACTGAATAGGACTGCATTCTTGGATTTGGAGAAAAATTGCTTTGTTGAAGGCTTGTCTCGAATTTCCTTATCACCATCCCAAGGAACCAGCTTCATTCTGGGAAAATATATTAGGGTCTGATAGAACTAAAATTGAACTCTTTAGTAGACATTTGAAGACTCATCTGAAGAGTGAAATAGACATCATATGGACCCTTAAAATACCATTCCAATAGTTAAACATAGCAGAAATATGATATAGAGATGTTTTTTTTTCTCCACTTGGGATGAGTGTACTCTATGTCACTGTCTGATTCATTGAATTGTTTTTTATGGCTTATCAACTCTTTGTGGATTATTTAATGTTAAAACATCTTGGAGTGTAAGAATAATTCATTCTTTTCTTTTTTTTTGCCAGTGAATATTGCATCAACAATCTGTTTTTGAGAATAACAATGATCTTTTACAAGTCATACTATTTAACCGATAGCTGAGGAGAATATGGATTCATACCTTTTCCAAAGGTATTTGTGTGTAAGTGAATGTTGGAATTTGAACTCGGCTCTCTGGTCTCTCATTTTCAGCTGCTATCCTTTACACCATCCATGTATCATTGAAAGAACATTGGATAGTGCTATGTATCATGAAACAATGTTTCCATCTGTGAAATTTCTCAAGCTACTGAGGTGTTAGTTTTTTGAGCAAGATAACAATCCCAAGTATACTGCAGTGTAAACAAAAGAATGATAAAGACATATAGGTTTTACAGTAGTCTAAACCATCACCTGATGGAAAATCTGTGGAAGTACCTTAAATTTTGAGTTCAACAACCTCCCAGGGCAGAGTGTACATGGGGGCAGGTTGAACATTGAAAGCCGATACTTACAGTACAGATTGAATGCTAAGGAGTTAATGATCTTCAGTATGATAAAACTGATGTTAATTTGTGAAAGAAGCTGAAATCAAATTATTTCACATGTCTCACTGACATCATCTCAAATAAGAGATATACCATTAAGTATTGAACATTTTTTACTGATATATCCAGAACTTTTGCAAGTTACTTTCTCTTTGTTAATAAATTTACATGTAGGTAAACATTTCTTTATTTTTCCATCTACATAGGATATTGCTAAGTATTTAATATATCCAGCTTTTAAGTAGTTGACAATAAGAGGAATTATTATATTCTTAAATTATCTTCCTAATATTTTCACATAACACACACACACATATATATATATTAATTATGAAATGGACTAAGTCTGATAATTATTTGAATATATTTTTGTTTATACGTTATTTTTATAGATACAAATATTTAAGCAAATGCTCTGTTGATAATAAACAGTATTAACAACATTTATCAGCCTGAATGTCCGAGAAATCTCAAAGAAAATATGTGTCCTCCGACAGGAATTGAACCGGTATCCTATATGGAGCCACTGTATAGCCTAACATGCTATACCATTTAGCTACAGAGGAGGCATCTGGTTAACAAGGTTAAATTACTGTTTTTAAACCAGATGCTTCCTCTGTAGCTAAATGGTATAGCACATCAGACTATATGGTGGTTCCATGTAGGATACAGGTTCGATTCCTGTCAGAGAACATATTTTCTTCGTGATTTCTGACATTCAGGCCGGTAAATGTTGTTAATACTGTTTATTATCAACAGAACATTTATTTAAATATTTGTATCTATAAAAATAATGTATAACAAAAATATATTAAAATATATAAGAGAACACTCAGAGGCGACAGACTGTTTCATGCTAAACAATCATCAGGCCACATGCGTTGTGTTTTTTCTCAACTATTTATATATATATATGGGTCAGTGGTGCATTATGGGTAACCTATTCTAATGGTTATTTGGCAGAACAGACTACGACAATCAATCCAAAAAACTCCAAACTCTGCTTGGAGAAAAAAAAATAGCTTTAATTACCTACCCAGACCAAACAAACTCCTAAATAAACAATCAGAACTCATCTCAAAATTTATACTACGCTACTTAAAAATCAAAAACTGAAAAGAATAAATAAAAATAAAGAAAAAACAAGTAAAATATATTAATCCAAATAAATAAAAACAAATTAACAAACTACCCCCACCAAAATAACCGTTAGAATAGACTACCCACAATGCACCACTGACCCGTATATATAGTTGAGAAAAAACAACACATGCGGCTTGATGATTGTATTTAGCATGAAACAGTCTGTAGCCTCTGATTGTGGACTTCTATGTTCACTTTTATATTTACATACGCTCTTTCTCTGATACTGAGCACTTTATTCCATAAATATAGCATACCTTAAAACTAACTAATATATATATAGATAGATAGATAGATAGATAGATAGATATATATATCTGTCAAGCAAAGACTTTTAATGGTCAAAAATTAAAGCAAGTATTACTGACAGAATAATTTAGCTAGGTTAATTTAACAGCATACCAACAATGTTGTGGCTGTTGTACTCTCCGACCTTCTTCAGGTGATATACGTTGGAATTTTTGCCCAGTGGATAAAAGTGTTGAAGTAATCTAAAAAAAATGTGTTAACCCAAAGAATTATGAATTCAATACCTGGCTACAGCAGAGAGAACCAAAACTTGGAGATTCGAGTTACTAAAAGGAATTAACTGAAGCAAAGATATCCGAAGAAGGCATGGCATGGGAAATTAGAACAATCTAATCCTGTGGACTAAATAAAGGGTTTGGTTCAAAATTCTAAATGTATATCACCTGAAGATGGTTGTACAATGGCCGAAATGTTATGAATATGGTAATAAAGATGGGGGACAACAGTCCGAATGATGTAGATAGTGTAAATATCAACTTTTGTTTGGTTATTTAATGTTAAATATATCTTATTGAAAACATGACAATGAATTATTAGACATAGATCCAGTTTACACTAGAGTCTAAATGATAGGCATTGGTCAGGCAATCTTCATGGCCTGAATATTGTATTCAAACATGGAACAGACTGTCGCCACTCAGCATTGACATCATATATTGGAATAGCTTTTATTGACAACTTGTTTCACTTTTATTAGGTGGGTGTCTTCAGGTCAGAATGAAAGACAAATCTGTTTTTTTTTTTAATATTAAAGCTGTTAATGTCTGTCTGTAGGCTGGCATCTTCTGGTCTTTATTCTGACCTGAAGGCAAAATGTGGTAATAAAAAGTTTTTCTACTTTGTCTTATTTCTTCACTTTTGTTTGGATTCTTTATACTATTAACAAACATGTTTGTGAGGGGTAAACGAATATATCGTTAGTTGAATTTTGATCTTAACGTTTCAGCTACATTAGGGAAAATAAGTCTTTAATCCATGCAATAAAAACAGTTTATTGCATTAATTACTTACACAGATAAGAAATATCTCAAAATTTCAACACATATCTTTACAATAGCAAATATGAATAAAAATTACAACAAATACATTTAGATAGCATTGTAAAAGATATATTTTAACAAAAACGATTTACAAAAAATCAACTCAGAAGCTGATATTTTGTGGAATAGTTTTCGTTTGCAAATGACAACCTTCAGTGGCTTACACTAAGCAACTGTTAATTTCAAGCACTTTTCAGCTGGTATTTGGACTCCAATCTCGAAGGCAGATCATTCTCAATTCAAATTTCTAATGAGAATGGTCACAAATTTTCAATCAGGTTCAATATATCTTGGTACATTCAATCTTCCTATCATTATGTGATCATCTTGTACCATGTGATCAAAAACAATTCCATACCAACATTTTGTTGCCTCCAGGTTTCACAGTTGGAACAGTGTTTTCTGGCTTAAATTCCTTGTTGTACTTCCTCTAAAATTGGATCAAGTCCAAATAACTATCTTGGTCTCATCAGACTAAACATCCTTATCCCAGTAGTTATCTTGCAAACAAATATTCCTAAGAAAACCTAAGACATACCTCCAGGTGTGATTTCTTTAGAAGAGGTACTTTTTGTGCTCAAGTAGATTGCAAGCCATGCTGGTAGACTGAATTGCTTGATGTCATTATCCTTGAAACTCACAGGTATTTTACCAATTGTTACCAAATAATTGTTGGCTGATTTTTTTTAAAAACTATTCTTACAATCCTTGTAAGAAAATCTTGCAAGGGTCAGTGGACAGTTCACTGTCAAGTCAAATTCTGCTCACTTGCAAATCAGTAAACCAACAGTACATAGATGAAGATGTATATTTATACCAATGACACTATAACCTTGACAGTAAAGACTAAATATGGTAGCCTTAAGGACTGTAGAATGTTCCTAGATTTTCAGCTTCATGACTGCTACTAAGATGATGGTTTGTATTGAACAGATACAAATTACTATCATTAAATAATATTTAGAATGTCCTAGAATAATTTCGTTTTATCAAACTAACCACATAGAAAGTTTTACATTTTCTAATAGTATTAGCTTACTCCTTTTATGAATAGTTATTGAATACTTTTTGAGATATATATATATATATATATATATATATATCTCTCCTGAGCACTTTCAGCTATACTTTTAGCCATTATCAAGGATGATTTTATTTTTTCAGTTTAATTGAGTCGTGTGTTGTCTATAACACTAAAATATACACACAATGCATTTGAGTGTGTGCATTGTGTGTATATTTTTAGTGTTATAGACAAATACACTTAATTTAATTAAACTGAAAAATAAAATCATCAATGAAACTAAAAATATAATAAAAGCACTCAGAATTATAGAACATTTGAACACTTTCTTCTACACACTGTGTCCAAAAAAGAAAGCACTTGTTCAAAAACAAGAAAAATTAAATGGAAAGCTTAATTGTAGTACCTTATCTGTTTTTAATGAAGCATGCATAAATGAAGGGTTACTGCCTAAATACACAATATATATATAGACATAAAGGGTGCGATGGATAAATTGTCGTCTAAATTATGCGAAAAGTAAAATAACATTGACATCTTATATATATAATATATTTAGTAAAACTGCACAAAAATATCTTGAAAATACTAAAGAATAAATTTATTCAATAAGACTTCAGAATCTGAAATTCTTCTGGACAGTTTCCTTGTTTAAGTTGGTGAATGCTACCATAATCCTTGCCTTCAGTTCATCTTTAGTGTTATAAGGAATTTTGTTGGTCTCTTGCTCAACTGCACCCAACACATAATAATGAAGGTGGTTGCAGTCTGTGGAGTTAAGTGGCCAGATAGAAGGGGAGATGTTGCAGAAATTGTCTGACAGCAATGACTGGGTTCTCCTGCTTGTGTAGCATAGAGCATAGTTCTGTTGCCATATTGAGTGTGAGGCTATCACCAAGAAATTCAGGAGTTCTTTTCTTATCAGAACAATCAGTGAGTTTTCTGAGCTGCTGTACCTTCGTAATCACCATTAGATCCATCCAACTCTTTCTGAATCCTCTGCACTGTCCTCAGATTGACACTGAAATGTTTGCATTGAAGCGTCCAGTGTGAATGCCAAGTAGTACAGCATGTTATAAATCAGGTAAAAGGAATTTTCAGTGATCAGGAATTAATGTAAGCATTCATTACAGAATAGAACCAGTATATGCGTAATGTAAATGCATATTTTATTAAAAGATATTTTTTGGTAATCCCTTGCTTAAGTGGCGTAAAATAAACTATTTCTTGAATGATGTAAAATCAATAAAACTAAAATGATCACACATACAGATCAATAAAGGGGTTCCTTGACTTATGACAGAGTTCTGTTTCTATAATGTGTTGTAACACGATTTTTTGTGCAAGTTGGAATGTACCTGTAATTTTACTTCTATGTTGACAGAATTTTCTTTGAAGCAGTGCCATCAGAAAAGGTTATACTATACTTGGGAGCCACAATGAAGGGCAATAAGTTTACACAAACAAAAGAGTGAATGTACAATAACCCAATATGGTGCAGAACCAGGAAACAAGATTAAATGACATTGTGTCATAACCATGAATCATTGTAAGTCAGGATGGTCATAACCCGAACACTTACTGTATATGGCATAAGCCCCAAAATAAGGCATGTATCAACAGTACTTAGACCCTATATTAATCTGCTGTATATCTTTATTAGGTGCAAATACAGGCCTATACTCTCATATGCACATAGCAAACATCATCCTGGGATACATTATTTCATGTACTAGTTGATGCAATACAGCTATGGTTATATCATGCTGAAACACTGGTTCTTGTACAATCACAGAAGTTAAGCAACATCAAGACTGGTCAATATCTAGATGAGTGACTGCTTGGGAATACCAGATACTGTAAGCTTGGATGTGCAGGTGGTGTAAGGGATAACGGCTCAGAATTTAGAAATCAGAGAGCCGAGTTCCAATTCCAGTTAAGTCCGTTATATTCACTTATTTATAAATATACTTGGAAAAGGTATGAATCCACTCCTCTCACCCCTTCTATGGGTTAATTAGTAGAACTTGTATCAATCAAAATTATCATCTCTAAAAAACTTCTTACAATCGAAAAATATTTTCTGGTTTTAAATAACCTGCAAAAGGTTGATAAGCCATAAAAAACAACTAAATCAATAGTTGATGCAATACAGCAAGACCTGTAGGTGAATGAACTGAATAAAAATAAATCAGATAGCATCCTATCATATCTTGTATACGTTCAATGGAAGAAAGAACTGGCCGTTGTGCTGGCCAGGGAAGTTGTTGAACATTTTACAGAGCATATTGACTAGCATGGGCATCATGTGGGTAAGCATTACCCTGCTATAAAAGTAGGTCGATTTCCTGTTGTAAGAATGACAGCAGAATGAATCAAACAATATTTTGGATATACCTGGCACTGTTCAACACTCCCCCCCCACATATAAGTGAAAATGAACAAGAAATGATGCTGAATCTGCTCAGTACTCTCTCTGATGAGTAACTACAAGTGAAATAATTCCCAATAGTCAGTGTTAACACACTCCTGGGGCCTTATTTTCCTTGATTTGTGCTGGGGATACCACTAGTTCCCTTATGTGTAGATCTTGGCAAGCATCTGTATTACATAACCATCCAGAAAGTGAGTGTAATGTTCCTTTGCTTCCAGCATCAAAGTACCATGGATGTGTCACATCCAATATTCAATGGAATTCTCCAACCAACCTTTCAATTTAATCGCTCTTAAATGGCTCTGATTATAGGACATTTGTGCATCTCCATAGCACAACATCTTCTTGCATTGGATTCTTTAATGACACAGAATTTTATTGCAGTATAGGCTACCTTGGTTTGGGGGTAATGGTCAGAAGCTAGTCTGGTTAGCTAGTTAGTAGTGAGCTCAATCCTCACTGGATAACCCCCATGTGAACTTTGATATTAATCCAATAAGGGGTAACATATCACAAATCAACTTATCAAATTCATTACAGCATGTACCACTAGCTAAAGCTCGGAAAGTTTGCTGGTAGGTGTGTCATTTCACAAGATGACTGAAAATTTTATCAGTATACATACTAATGCATATAGTCTAACCAAATTAAAATTGGCATTGTACTTTAGAATGTTAGAATTTTATTTTTTATCACTGTACATGGCATGCCAGGTATTCGAGAACACTTTTTAGTACATCACCAATGAAAGACAATCTAACATAATGTTATGCAGCATGTGTCAACTTTTAACATTCTCATTTCTCTTTCAGATGTATCAAGTGCATTAACATGGCAGCTTTCAATCTGACACAGGAAATGAAAAGCATGCAATGCTTGATGCAATAACTACTAACCACAACTTAGAGATTGCTAGCTTCTTGAGATTGGCCAGGTAAATATGAGGAACAAACATTGCTCTGTACAGACTCAAAAAAGGAAGTTATGGAGATGCAGACCAAATCCATGTTATCTGTAGTGGCTCTGGCAACCATGTTATATTTATTCCTGGCCTTAGGATCTATCATCACGGTATTGACTGTTCCCTCTGACATATAGCATGTGACTCAGGAGTGGCTGGTATAGTGTTGCAGGTCAGACAAGACACCAGGTTTGTTCTCAGGGTGCAGTTTCTTCCAGTCGAATGCTTGTAGCTTAATACATGGAAAATAACTCTTTGGCCAGATCATTACTCATGAAAAACCAGGAGATGAGATTGTAGCATTTGACAAATTTCGTTCTATTGTAACCTTCTGCTGTAGGCAAGGTGAGTGGATGACTTGTCTAACGAGTTTGTCTTAATTTAATGCATGCCAGGTGAATGGTGTTTGTTTTCAGCTGCTAGGGAGCACCATCTTATAGATAAATGGCCTTCTTTGTCCTGTCAGCTTTTGTTTAAAAAAATCATTCAAGACTGCTCCACTCAGCTGACCTTTGTCAGGGTTGTTTTACATGGTTCCTGTGAGGTCTGCTTTCACTCAGCTGACCTTTGTCCAGACAATAACTGTCAAAACAATTTCTGTAACATCTTTCAGATGTTTTTCTTTAACAAGATATTGGCTGACAACTGATAGCAATACAATAGTCAAGAATTTTCATGATAATGTGACCTATTTCTTTTAACTTGAATCTAGGGGTTGTCAGGAGAGAGATCAACCAGTTACCTCACAATAACAAAATTTGTTGAACATCGCTATTGTGGCGACAATGGAGAAATTACTTGATCTGG
This sequence comes from Acanthosepion pharaonis, assembly GCA_903632075.3. Taxonomy (NCBI): domain Eukaryota; kingdom Metazoa; phylum Mollusca; class Cephalopoda; order Sepiida; family Sepiidae; genus Acanthosepion; species Acanthosepion pharaonis. Next base: position 137,015 of record CAHIKZ030000758.1, on the reverse strand, counting down.
AAATGCAATCACTTCTAAGACATTTATCGTTTTCTAAAGTGAAATTGTGAACAGATCTTTTTTAAAATATACTCATTTTTTTAAAAATTTTTAATTTTGCTGAATTTGTTTTGGTTTTCTTTACAATTTAATCTGTTATCTGCTGCATCATATATATATATATATATATATATATATATATATATATATATATATATATATAGGAAATATAGAATTTTGAAAATCTATGATTTATTCCATATCACCAGAAAAAGAATTTTACAATGATTCTTTTTCTGTTGATGCTGAATTATTGTTTTTGTCTGAAGTTCTTGGATGAGGAGTTATTATTCACACAATTTACATTCTAACTATTGCCCTCATTGTTGTTGCTATTATCATGTTTTGGCTGGTGCACCCTCCAGCCTTCATCAAGTGTATATTAACTCGGATATTGAATTCCCTGGATCAATATACACCTGATTAAGGCCAGAGAGCACAACAGCTAAAACGTTGTGATAATAACAACAAAAATAAAGACAATGGTCCAAGTGTAAATAATGCTGAATTTCGCAAAACATAGCAAGTCGAGAAATTCCCATTTTGGATTTTCAACCTAGTGTGCCAGAACCTACTTGCCAAGGTTTCACTTAACGGATCTTTAGGGTACTACTAGCCTGTATTATCCTGAAGATCTGTGAATCCTTGGTAGGTAGGTAGGTAGGTTCTGGCTCACTAGGCTTTTTAGATTTTGCTCTACTTAGTGTATTGAGCACTATTACGTTTTTACTTAATTTACTGTTAGTGTTTTTTTTTTTTTTTTTTTGACTAGACTGATTATTTTCAACCAACACGTCTTTAGACTTTTTTTTTGTTACTGAATCCTCGCCCCCATTATCAGTTTGTTCAAATATAATTTTATTTACACACAGACTATATATATATATATATATAAATATATTTATATTATATATATATATATATATATATATATATATAAAATTTTATTTACACACAGAATAGGGATTAAAATAACAATAACATATATATAAAGAATTTGAAAAAAATCACACACAACACTACCTGGGTTTCAACCTTATGGTCACATCAGGTGGTTACTGGTAAATAATTAATTTTTAGCACTATTCAAGCCTGTTTATATAACTTCACTAAGCGCCACTAAGTAGAAATATCAGGAGGAGATGGGGTGAGGATAGAGTGGCAAGAATTGGAAAAGAGAGAGAAAAATAAAAATTTTTTTTTGTAAATATAATCCTCCTGCTTGATAGTTGAATATTTTCATTTTGGCATAATTTTTAGTGCCTATCCTGCCAACAACAAGTAACACCTTCCATTATGTGAGTATTTGATTGGTAAGGTTCTCATTTTGAGCACTTTACGGTTACTTTGTTTAATTAAGAAGCTAATATCCCAATTTTCTCTTAAGAACATTCCTACACCTAGCAGGTATGAATCCACGCTTTCTTTACTAAGCAAGATTGAAAATCTCTTCACTAGAATGTGATGGAAAGGATTATTCACACTGCAAGATATGCCAACAGCAAGGATAATGAAGAATTTTTTCAATTTTAAAACCAGGAGATATCCCCCTGCCATTGATGAGCTTGCTGGCTTTGAAGATGACCTAACTGATATATTGGATAAGATCAAGTTTAGGAGAAGCACTAACAGTTTTCAAAAGACTTTGGCTGTCAAGGTGAAAAAAATTAAAAAGCTGCCAAAGATATTTATTAAGGGCAACAAAACAAAAAATTTATCTGCTATAAGCTTGAGGGCATACAAAAAGAAGATAATTGATGAAGTCATCAGACATTACAAAAAAGGACCAGCATTGTATATTGATAATATCAATAAGGAGGTTAAGAAAATCAGACTGGGTATGAGCAACAAGGACCCTCAATTATATGGTAAGCAAGCTTTCCTAACTGTAAAGGACCATAAAAATAACTTCCTAGAAAGCCGTTTGTTTTGCCTAATAAATCCCACCAAAGCCAAAGTTGGTATAATTAGCCAGAAAATTTGACAAAATATATGCAACTTGTTACAAGTAGCTACACAAGCAAACCAATGGAAGGGTACTAATGAATGTAGCTCCTGGTTTCATGGCATTGAAGATTAAAGTAGACATGTTTACATCAAGTATGGCATTAAAGACTTCTATTCTACCATATTGGAGAAAAGCCTGCTTGAAGCACTGGATTAAGCAAAAAATGTCAACATCACACTTGAACATATTGATATAATTTTGTATTGTCGCAAATCCATTTTATACTACAATGGCGATGCTTGGGTGAAAAAGAAAAGCAAGGATAACTTTGATGTTCCACAAGGATCTTTCAATGGAGCACATGGGGCTGTTTATTATCATGACTTGGCTTTGCAAAATGAAGATCAAGAGGGAGTCTGTACATGTTGCTTGCAGACACATTTGTGACTGATAAGTCCAATGTGGGACCGGCATACACTGTTGCAGTAGTTGCAGCTGAAAGTCTGGCCTGGGCTCAGTGGCATAGCATTTCAGTACTTCCTCCTCTGCCTCTTGTCCTTGAGAGTGGCCATGCAGGTATTTTCAGACAACATAGGTGGCGGTGAGATACCTGGTGTCACAGTTCTCAGCTAGAGTTGACTATTGGTAATGCTTAATGTGACAGGCAACAAAGGTTTTTTTTCAGGCAATCTTTGAATCACTTCTTTGGTGCTCCTCTGCTTTGATAGCCAGTGGAGAGCTTGCCATACAATTTTGGCAGGCGATGATTCTCCATCCTGGAAACATCAGCAGAATGGCCTCAATGCCGGTGATCTTCACCTTTTCAAATACTTCAGTATTGGAAATGAAGTCAATACAGACAGGGGCTGTTTATATTAAATAAAATCAACAAAATTGTCCACATTGACAATCATGGCCTCTACAGAGATGATAGTTTAATTATTGTACCTGATAATAGAAAGCCTAATGACAAGATCAGAAAAATGCTTTTTAAGCTTTTCCACGAATTTAAAATCACCGTCAAAAGGAATGAAAAGATTGTACAATATTCAGATGTTGAAATTAACTTCCCTGCCAGCACTGTCTCTCTATATATGTGTGTCCTGGGTAAGATGATAAACTACATCCAGCAGCAAGGACTGATCAGGAGGTTTTGAGGAACATGGAACCACCTCTTAATTGCTGGTGTTCCCTGGTTCACCCTGACCTGGGGTGGTAGCACCTGTTAGGGTCCCAGCTATGGGCAAATAGTTAACTATTACCAGCAATACAATTTTGAAGGAAAAATATTACCAGAAAGATTTTTGACAAAATAAAATATTAACTGCAATAAAAAAATTGTCAGCATTAAATAATCCGTTGAGGTTGATATGCCATAAAACAAAATTAAACCAAACCAATCTATATATGAAGCCGAATACGATAGTGAAATAAATAAATCCCAAATTAAACACCCCCACAAAAAAAAAAATTAAGCATATACTGAATGGTACTGAGAGCAAACTTACAAGAAATTCCTTGCCAAAGATATCTTTGATATATATATATATATATATATATATATATATATGAAACAGTATTTAGAGTGGAGGGGCATAAAACCAAATTGAATTTTAATCCTCAATTGAACCAGCAGTTGAAGAATAGAAATAGGAAAAGAGATATTATCTGGTCCAACCCCACCTTTTAATTTAGAAGTAAGAACTAATATAGGGAAAATATTTTTTAAACTGCTTTCCTAAAGACCTCTAATCTTTACAAAATTTTTAACAAGTACAGTAAAATTAAGTTTTACTGTACCAACAATCTAGATAATATAATAAAGAAACTCAACCCAAAGAATTTCAAGACAGACGCACATACTAACAATACACTGACATCTGAAGCTGGAGGGATAAAAACAAGTGCTCTTTGGATGGTAACTGCAACTGTCATCTATAAGGCAGAGGTGAAAGATTTCACAGGGTAGAACAAAGCCTATGTGGAATGAACAGAAGGTTTATCAAGAAAAGGTGATATAATCATAGGTCTTCTCTTAAATTGGACAGCCATAGGTGTTGTAAATGCAATAAAATCTGTATTTCGTTGTGATGGCGATTTTTAAAAAACACATGCAAATGCAGTTTGTTACAGTTATTTTAAAATTTTAATTCCTCCATTGTAGGTATAGAATTTTTTGCAAAACAAGAGTTTCAATATAAAGGAGTTGATCAGAAATTGGTAGAAATACAAAATAGTATTAAATGCTTGTTATATGCATTTCAACACTTCAAATTTATCACAGTTACAATAGGTTAATCTTTGTAAATTACCCCTGAAGATGATCTTGGAAAAGGTAGAAAGTATTTGGGTTAGAAAAAACTGCGGCAACTTCCTTGATAAATTTCATCTTAACTTCAGGAAACTGATTAGAGAGCTGTAAAAGATCATATAAAAACAGACATGTCTATTCATTCAAAACATTATATATATATATATATATATATATATATATATATATATATATATATATAGTCAGTAGAGGATGAACTCAGCTTATGAGTCCCAAAAAGAAGGAAGCAGTTGCCCAGTGCTTCTTCTGCATGTTAGAGCATTATATATATATATATATATATATATATATACAAACATGTTTCTTTCATTGAATTGATATCAGCATATTGTGTCTATTTTTATACTGAACTTTCACAGCTCTCTAACCAGTTTCTTAATATAAGGGTAATGAATATTTTCAATTTAAACAAGATAGTGCCAAAGAAAAAAAAAAAAATTTTAGTGATTAAAAATTTGGAAATTAGGTTGGGCTGGACACCTCTGCACCCCCTTGGGTGGGCAGAGAGGTTAATTTTTCTAGCAGATTTTTTTTTTTTTTTAGGTCTGGCTATTTGTAATGTAAAAGGGTAAAAGCTATTTGGTTACGATTGTAAATTTCAAATTCATAATTATGATAATTATGATAAGGAAAAAAAAGCTTATAAGTTTCAAGTTTTTTCTCCACCTTATTATACTCGTAAATGTTGTCAGTTGCATTTTATGTGAAAAGCTAAATCAAAAGAAATTCAATCATAATGGAAACAGAACAAAGACAAATAACCAATCCTAATCTGGCCAATTCGATCTCATGTTGATCATTTTGCAATATGAAAAAACACGACAGACTATGTTTTTAGTTTACCTTAATTAAATTTGAGTATCCGGATAAAACTAATACTACTCATAATGGCCAAAATATATTTTCCTAACTTTAAAACAATGTTATATGATAGATGTTAAAAAAAAACAAGAAGAAATCTTCAAGTCAACTATTGTAAAAATATTGTCCATTATTTATTATATATTACCTGAAATATTGAATGCTAATGAATTGACAAAGTCATTGAAGGGAATCAGAGGTTTAAAAAAATTTTGAACTTTATTTTCTTTTTGGTATTTATGCAAGTCAAGATAGCAAATTTCATCAAGTAGTCAAATCAATAATTTTGTAGTCTAATGAAAGAGAGAGAAAGAGAGAAAGGGAGCGGAGGTTATATTACATAACAAATCTTTATTTTTCAGTATAACCATCTTCCTAACCAATTTAATTAATCCAATAGATTAGTGAAAATTTCAGATCAAAATTATACTAATACCCGTGTTAGACTATGGACTTAATGATCTGCCATTGCAGTTTCATAAAAAAAATTACATTGTCATTCTTAGAACAATTATAAAATAAATATTTCTATTCTAAAATAAACATGTATGTTATCTTTTTAAGAGGAAATATAACAAGCATAGTTTCTTTAAAAAAAAAAAAAAAAAAAAAATTCACCTGAAGCAAGGCAATAAAGCCACTAAGATGCAAGGAGGTTACTGAGTGTAAGATAATAAGAAAACCTTATTAAGGAGAGAATAAAAGAAAAATTAAGGAGACAGAAAGAAGACAACAATTGATATTGCATTTAAAATTTTGAACATCAAAGTTGATGGAAAACATGAAGATGAAAGTTTAAGAGAAGAAACTGTTAGCATCGAATTTACGGTTACGTCTCACAATTTCAGCTATAAAACGAGACCTTGCCACCAATCTAGTACTGCACTTAAACTCAAAGTCTAGGTACCATAGAGGAAAGTTCATCAGAATGATTACATAACTAAAAATTATATCATGGAGATGCCTCAATATGGTATTATATCTGGAAAGTAATCATTCTATTTTCTTGTTGAATACAGAGAAGTAGTTAAAAGAATACCAATAATCACTTGGTTTAAATTAATACCAGCCTGTCTGAACATGTCTTTCTCACTTGTCTTCCTGAAAATCTTTGTAACTTATAATTCCACATGAAAAGCAAACTAAGAAGAAATAAAAAGAATCACCAACTGGCTCTATTCTTGATTAAGACTTTTATTAAAGGGATTGAAACATTTGGAGCTGTCAGTTATGACAAAAAATTATCTCCACAGTTAACTGTTGCATGTAGCACAGATATATACATACATATGTGAGTGTACATGCACACAATAGATATATATGCATAGGCACACATGCACACTACAAATGACATCAGAATATGAACAAGGTGATGTTAGTGTAAAAAAGTTGTGTTCATACAATGTCAGAGATAAAGAAAGCTATTTTCTTGTTTTTCTTAAGCCGAACAAAATATCCAAATTAGAAGCAAGATAGAATAGGCCATAATATATATATATATATATATATATATATATATATATATATATATTTTACAACAGGCAAGATTACAAAATCCCAGTTAATCACCAGGGAATATTTTAAATGGAGAAAAATAAAACAAAAAGAAGCTGATATGTTTTTAGGGGGATTTTATTCAAATATCCTTACTCTCATTCAGAAATATTCAGTCTTGTGTTTAGCACTTTGAGATTTAAAAAAAAAAAAAAAAAAAAAAATCAGGAGGATGGAAAATCTGATTAAAATCAGTTTGGGTTTGTTTATTAATTTGCACATCATCTTTTGTTAAGTGAAAGAAGAATAATTTTAGTCTTGATATTCTTTCTTTCTTTTTCTTAATTTACAGTATTTTGCTGCTTATAAGATGCATCTATTTCCCTATAAAATACCTAAAAAACCAAAAAAAAAAAACCCCCAAAAAACAACAACAACCCTGCATTCTATAAATTGAAAGTCGGTGACAGGAGTTATAAGTTTGAGGTGTAAGGTGAGCATCAACTCCATAGTTACATTCAGTTCTGAGCCCTTGAAAGTAAAACAAATCCAGTGCTTCAAAATTAAATGAATAATGTTTTAACTCAAATTCCTCTTCTAATTATTACATTCTAAATAGTCACAATAAATTTGGTATTTCAATCTGTGATGAATTTGTCATTATTCAGGTTTGCAGGTTGAAATATGCTATTCAATGGGTAAAATTGGGGATAGTGGGGAGGGCTATTAAAAATCTTCTTTTCTCAATTTCTTCCTAAACATGTTTTTTTTTGGGAGGGTGTCTAATGCACTGGAATGTCTTATAAACAGCGAAATACGGTAACTTTTATTATGGGAAGTAAACTTGTGATTATGATGAGTAAACAAGTCCAAAAATGATTTGCAGTCCAGTCGACCATTACTGTTGTGTAGTGATGGCTTGATATCTATTTCTCACTTGAGTACATCCTTACTTGTGGCTTCACACAAAACTATGCTTAAATATCTTTTTGCTTACTGGCATTGTTTACAATTTGATATGTGAAATAATTAAGACTGAACTTTCAAATAAAAAAAGTTACAGCTTTGCATTTAAAACAATCAAATTGAATTCATTTCCCCTATAGACATAAAACTATAAATTTAACTGTGTCAATATGTTTTCATATTTTCTGGTTTTAATGATAGCTGATTTACTGATGAAAAAAGAAAAGAAAATTCCATAATAAATAAGATCGTAAATGGTAAGTTTTTTGGATGGAGGTAGAGAGTTCACTTCCCATAATATGTGATGAGTGAATTTTGGCATTTTTAGAAAACTGATGAATGACAGATAATGAAGGTGACATATTTTGATACAATGGTTAGTGAAATGTCAAAATTCAAAAAAAAAAAAAAAAAAAAAAAAAAAAAAGAAAAAGTTTCTTCAAGCAGATCCAATCATTTTTGTCATATCAATCACATTCTTCCCAATTATATACAATTTTCATCTGGACATATGTTTATGGACATTTAAAAAATAGGTAAGAATATGCTGCATTATTGTCTCATGAGTCTCATCAAATTCTAAAGATGCAATGTCTATTTTTTCTGTTAAATTCTTTGATTTGACCACAAAACAGAAAATAAACACTGCATAATAGAATTGCATTAAAGTTCTTTTTCAAATATCTTCAGTGCACCATTTCTTACTGATGAAAATCAGACATTATTGATTATGATTAATAAAAATGTAATGTTAAGGTGACTAGGTGAATAAAACTTATGTATACATTTTGTTTGATCTGCTTTGAAAATGCCCAGTTAATTTTGTTTTATTTATTTATTTTTTTTTATCTCATAATGAAATGTGATCTGTGAGAAATAAGTGTGGTTGTATTATTATTATTATGTACCTGGGTGGGCATGAGGATGTCACTACTTGCAGCACTGTCACAGCTGTTTGGGTCACTTGTCACTGCAACATCTATCAACTCTGGTTCTACGACCCTGTTCACAGTGGGTTCCACTGAATTGTACATGTCAACGGCAACAGTGTGAAAAACTGTCTCGGAGTCAGACATAGGGTCTGTCTCAGATCCAGAATCACTCGCCCGAGCAGACTGCAAAAAGATTAAAATTATTAAAAGAAAACAGGAATACAATTTTGTTAGTGCTTTGAAAGTATATACTGTATTTCCCATCATATAAAATGCAAATGTTAATTGGAAAATTAAAACAAAATTAAAATGCTAACACTAGTTTATAACTGTTTTTTCTATTTAATTATTTATATTTCATTCTGGGTTTATTGGGGAATTACTGTGTCAAACAGGAGTATTTTGGTGTTAGCCCCGGATTAAACCAAAGGCCAACTTAATCCCCAAAATACAGCATTTTTTTTTCCCTTCCCCTAAATGTGTATCTTATTAGGCAGGAAATACAGCATCCTTCCAAATCTTATATTGCATGCAGTTCCAAGAACTATTATTTGTCCTCATGATTCTTGAGTAATGTCAATTTAGGGATTTTTTTTTTGTTATTTTAAAAAATCCTTTCACACCAAGCAAGAGTGTTAGAGAATATGAGAAAAATATACTATTAAGGAGAAAGTACTCTAAAAGAACAAGAATTAAGACAAACAGTAACAATTGACAATGCATTTAAATTTTTGAAGATCAAAGTTGACTGGGAAGCAAGAAGTGCAATAGAAGAAAACGTGAGCTTAGAAATTATGGTTAGATCTATCCGCCATTTCATATCATCAGAACAATTACCATGAAAGTGTATATAGAGAAGGCACAGGGAAGCCTTAATACGGTGGTGGGAAAGGGACTGAAGTTGTAATGTCAGGTCAGGACCAACAATACTGCAGATTCTTGTTTGGACTTTACTTACTAGGCTGGATTATCGCGATGGTAATCAGCTTGTCTAAATACTTCTAACACATTCACAGTATTGTTTGGAATGTTCAAATGATTATGTTGCATTTGTTACACCACCATCATTATGGAGTGAGAAAATTAACCTAATATATATATGTTTATTATATATGTTTAATATATATATATATATGTAATATAATATATATAGGTTTAAATATACATATAATTTATTTATATATATATGTATATATATATATGTATATATATATATCTTTTATATATATATATATATATATATATATATATATATATATATATATATATATATATATATATATATATATATATATATATATATATATATTATAATATATATATGTAATAAAATATATATATATATACAAAATATATATAATAAAAAATATATGTTTCTTTATCTCCTCTTTTATATATATATATGTAATATCTCCTAAAATTCTCTCTATTAAGGTTTCATCTCCCTCCTCCTCATACTAATATATATATATGTATATATATATATATGTAATATAATTCTCTAAATTCTGTTTTGATTTCAGTTGTTTTTCTGTTTTCATTTTGAATTTGTAGGTCTGATGATTTGGATCGTATTCATATATTCCAATGGAATAATATTATGACCATGGAATATTATATGTTTAAGCCTTTTTATATATATATATATATATATATATATATATATATATATATATATATATATACACACACACAAACACACACACACAGTGTTGAATAATTATAAGGCCAGCAGAATTTTATCTTTAAACTTTATATATAGTAATATAATTGAGATGATTTTTTTTTTTAATATTTTGTATATTGTCATACAGCATTAATAATCTGAAAGTTTCAAATTACTATGAGTAGAAAATCAGTTATTGTAAAATTATTCAAAAACTTGAAAAATGATTGGTGCATAATTACAAGGCCATTAAAAATTTTTTATTATAAAATTGACAAACACTAAAAATTTATAGAAATTAATATTTAGTTTGTTTTCCGTGATTGGCTATTACTTCAAATACTATTTTTCATAGAATAGATTAACTTCTGGGTGTCATTTTGGTTAATTGAATTCCAGTCTTTCAAAATTTCACTTTTGAGCTCTTCCTTGTTATTAAATTGATGCCCATTCTTGTATACTCGTCTAACCAATATCACCCAAAGGTTCACAATAGGATTGAGATCTGGTGGGTCAATCCATGACATTGATTTGGTTTGCTTGAAACAACTCCATAGTGGACTTGACTTTGTGAACAGGAGCGTTGTCTTGCTGAAACACCAAATTTCGACCACCAATTTTTTTCCATAAGGCAAGAAAGCATTAGACTACAAATACTACAATACTCAAAGCATCAAGTCTTGCATTAATGAATACAATTGGAATTTTTGCCTTTTAATCCAAAATCCACCCAAATCATAACACTCCTTCCTCCTTGCACATGTTTGGAAAAGACCAACTACTTCTTTCTAAGGTCATGCCAATAATAAGATTGGCCCATCTGGACCGTCCAAATTAAATTTTTTCATTGGAAAATGTCACACCTTCCCATTGCTTGTCCCAAGTCATATGGGCTTTGATCCAATTGAAGCGCTCTGACATATGGTGCTCAGTCAAACATGGACCGTTCATAAGCTTGCCATAACTGAACTCAGATGATCTGTTAAGTTCTCTCCAAACCGCCCAGCATGAAACACCCAATTCCAGAGTTGCCTGGATCTTAGAACACAATGTGATGACATTGCTTGTTGGCTTTTTTGACTACTATGACATCCCTATCATTTAATTTCTTGCTTCTTCTGACTCTTTTCTTGGCTTCATATTCTTCTGTGTTTGATAAAATGTTGTTAATAACAGTTTTTGAACACTTAATCCTAACGGCAATTTCTCTATTACTCAAATTTTCATTTTTGAGAGCAATTATTTGACCCTTTTCAAATTCACTTAATTTTGTGTCCAAAGGCATAATTTATCTCAATTTCATGTGCAAATGCTGGCGAGTTAATAATACTTTTTAAAATTTGAAGTGATTGTTGATTTAAATTATTTTAACCTGCAGTGCTCTTTCTTTTTTTTTTTTTTAAAATGGCCTTATAATTATTTTTTTAAAATGGCCTTATAATTATTTTTTTTAAAATGGCCTTATAATTATTTTTTTTAAAATGGCCTTATAATTATTTTTTTTAAAATGGCCTTATAATTATTCTTTTCACTCGACAAATACCTCGTAAATAAAGGACTATTTTGTTTTGATCATGACAGAAAACATATCAGAGGTGTCGTTTGTTTTCAGTGAGAAAAAAGGTGGGGAGGGAGAGAAAAAAAAAAGAAGAAATTGGAAAGGTGGGAGATAATAACACGCAATTGTTTAACAATTACTTTGGTGAAATACAAAAACTTAAATCTTTTTATTTGTACTGATTTACTGACCTGTATTCATATTTTTGATTGCTGTAATATTTTGTTAAATTTGTTAAGCACAAATATTTAACAAGGCAACCAGGCAATTTCTGTAGTTATTTTATAGCCATGGAACTTGCAAGCCTTTAGTTTAAATATTAAGATTCAAGAATTTTAAAAAATTCCAATAGGAAAACCATTAAATTTTCACACGTATTTCTGGTTATTATTAATAATATTAATAAATAAAATAATATTATGTCAAGATGAATTATCTAGTGTTACCCAGTGGAAAAGTTAGATCTATGAACATGCATGTTAGCTTTGAAAACTGGATTCTTTTCTTTTCCATCATATCAAATAGCATATTTTTCCTAACTAGATAAGTTGCCTGTCTTTCCTAAGAATAAAATGGTTATGTCAATTTATAAAAAAAAAGTGAACAAATATTTTTCTAGACTTTTTCATTTAAGGGAAGTATACCAATTTCTTTTCTCTTTAAGAACACTCACCCTCAATTTTATTTTTGTTCAATAGATTTCCTTTGAAAAGTGTTTTCAAATCTGTTCTTTCATACCACATGTACATCAATTTGTTGCTCAATCCAAATAAAAAGAAAAACTTGTTAATGTAATCAGGACAAAGATCCCCCCACCCCCCCAAAAAAAAACAATCCTTTACAAACCCAAGCTGGATGATGTTTTTTTTTTTTTTTTTTTAAAGATATGGGAGTCTGCTGTTCTCAATTCCAACTCAATTTTCTCCAGAGAAATGAAATATAACAAAAAAAAAATAAAAAAATCTTTCTTTAGGGATATAAGTTACCCCCAGCCAGGATAATTTAACAATATGGCAAATAACCTAATAGGGCATACCATTTAATGCAGAGGAAGTGGGTATTGCTAAATAAATTCTGTTTGCCTTACTATGAAAAATAAAAGGCACATCAGGTTAATTCAGGTTATAGGAACAACTTATTAAAAGTAACACAATTTGATTTGTTCAACATAATTTTCTAGAGAATAAAGAAAAACAACTCTCCTTCCCTAAAGCAAAGAACTTAAGGATACTGAAAATGATTTTAACCTCTTTTTATTAACACCAAACATCTCTCCCAGGCATCTACATAGAGCCCCTGAATAGATCCTTAAGCCACCTATTACAGAAAAGTTAGACAGGTGTCTAGGGTGTGTGTGTGTGAACATTTTGATAATCTCCACTATATATGGTCATGAATACAAATTTGTATATCTATGTATATTTCTGCCTGTTATTAATGTGTACTTATGTAAAATATATATATATATATATATATATATATATATATATGTGTGTATGTGTGTGTGTGTGTGTGTGTGTGCGCAATTTCTTATATATATTATTTATATATGCGAGGTACTTATTAGAAAGTGCTCAATATCTGTGATAGAGTTAACATATTTAGTTGGATTGATGTGAGTTTGTGATCTTGGGCTTCACATTAGACAAACTGATTAATTTTTTTATATAAGCTTGCATATATTGGTGTTTTTGTGGTAGTGGGAGGAAAAATTGTTGTCAGAACACCATTCATACATACACAGACCTACATATATACATGTTAACGCATTGCAGCTCACACAGACATAAACATATGAATAGGGTGGGACTGGGCATATATGTGCGTCCATGTGTTGTTGTGTTCCAAATGCAGACATGAAAACAAATACTTATTATCACAATTTATACCAAACGGAAAAAAAACAAAACAAAAAACAACCAACATTACTACATAAACCACCAATGACCTATGAACATGAAACCACTGACACCATAACACCAATTATTTTCTCGTTCAAACTACCATCATAATTATTGTTATTACCATTCCACCATTAGTACAATCACTTCTACCATTTTACATTATTTGCTGCTACTATTGTTATTATCATCCCCCCCCACCATTAATACCGCACCACATTATCATTACTGCATCAGTCCACAATTATACTCTGCCTCACCAGTGAAATTAATACCACCGCATAAATATAAGGATTATAAATCAGAGTTTCTACCATTTACATAAGTGTAATTGCCAAAAACAAGCAAGTAACCAGCTTTAAAATAATAACATTAAAAATTTTTTTAAAATATCAATTTTACATACCATAGTCTTGCACAGACCCCATCTTAATTAAAAAAAAAAAAAAAAAAAAAAAAAAAAAAAAAAAAACAGATGGATAGAAGATATGCGAATGCATGTGCATACGTATATACGTGTTTGTGTGTGTGTGTGTGAAAACATCATTCGGAACAAAATATGCAGGTCTGCAAATAGCGTGACGAAACCAACTATATATATATATATATATATATATCAAAGTCTTGGTATACACGGAATGAATTCATTGACAATGCAACTGATGAAAAAAATTTGTCATACAACCCAAAAAATGAATACAAAATACCAATTTGTTTCAACACACCTGTGTCTTATCAAGTGATGGTGTTGAAAAGAAATAAATGGTTTTAAAAGTTTCAGATTAATTATCCTACACTAGGGGGAGCATTGTTAAAAAGCTCCCACAAAGATTCAAAAGTTTGACATATATAAATAATGTGTAATCCCCAAAAATTCATATATGTTTATATGATAAAATTTAATATTAATGTCTGCAAATTTTAAAATCCAAATTTAAACACAAACTCAAATCAAACCAACTATATATATATATATATATATATATATATATATAAATATATAAAAAAAAAAGCATGGAAATATCTGTGTATAAATTTTTTCTTTTCGTCAAAAGTTTGTGATAATTCTTAAACTCAATACGCAATATTATAGATTATGTAAGAACTTGTTTACGTAAAACATATCATTATCAAAAACTTATTAGATTTAAAAAAAATTATGAGTCAAATGTTATGGCAAATTTTAAGAGAAAAAATGAAATAATCATGGATGGAATTTTATTGATAACTGCATTTGAAACTGAAATATGTTAGCAGGGTTTTGACTTCATTTATTGTTGACCACTGGCCTCAACTCCCCTGCTTAGCTTTAGTCATTTTATTAATTGGATAATTAAGCAGTGAAATTTACACTTGAAAATATTTTTCTTTAAAGTTCCTTCTCCTCCTCCTCCTTAGTTTGTATGCTGTGCATTGAAAATCAGGAAAAGGGGATTGTTTGCAGTTGGGAATAAATGCATGTGTTGAAGATAATTTCAGCAAGAAAATGTGTTGAAAATCAAGGGCTAAAAAACCCCCAAAAAACAAGGGATTGTCAGTAGCCAGGAATTAATGCAAGCATTCCTGACAGAATGGAGCTATTAAAGGTATTATTCATATGTAGAAATTATTGAAAAAATACTTTTTACTATGTTTACCGTAGATTTTTTCTTTACTTTAGGAAGTGGAATGTAAAGAAAAGTGATAGTTCATTATTTTATGTCAAATAAGCTTCAAACTCATTTTTTTTTCTAGTTGTGATATAAAAATTAAGTTATTAACAAGGCTGACATTAAACAAAGCCCAGCTATATCTTAATCCTCTGGTAGGCAAACAGCTATATTAAAAGTGTGAATGCTGGAAAAGTGACATTGGATACAAAGGGTGATGGATAAGTATAAGTATAAGTACTGAAAAAATAGGAAGGAAGGAGAGAGAGATAGACAGAGATAGAGAGAGAGAAAAAGAATCTTGGAGAGATTATTTACATGCAGGCTAGTGGCCTCATCTTTGTTGTTAACATGTTTCAGCCATTGTGCCCTCTAGCCAACATTAGGTGCTTATCAGTCTTAGTAACCATCAGGGAATTTGCAAACAGAACCTTTAATTTAATCCATAGGGATGGATTGTTCTTGTTCCACTGGTCATATCAAGGGATATCTTGTCCATACTTTATCTTGTCACACTGCATCTATACTATATATTGTCACACTACCCAGCACAGAGATTGAACTCACAATTACTATGTCACTAAATTCAAAAACCAATGCTCTTGGGGGCTTAAGCCAAAGTGTTGGGTGAGGCAATGTGTATTTAGATTCAGTGAAAATGGTTGAGCCATAATTGAGCAGTACTAAAAAGACATCAAGAGGAAATATCACTAGACGTGGGGAGTGCAACAAGAACAATTTACACCTGCAGATTAAATAAAGTGTTAAGTACAAAATGCCCTGAGGGTCACTTGGATTGACAAACACCTGATGAAGGTCAGAGAGCACAACAGTCAAAATGTTGTGATGATAACAACAAAAAGGACAATTGTCTGCATGTAAATAATGATAACTTTACATCCGAGACATTCAGACAGATCTTCTAGAGATGTCTCAAAGATAGAGAAGTGGACTGGAGGTTACCAAGTTTGTGACTAAGTTAGATCATACTCATTATTTTAACTGTTTCAGTGAAAAGGAAATTAGCATCATACAAGGATTTAAGATTTAGCCCTGATCTTAGCCACTCCAATCATCTAATATACCGAAAGGGTGATTATGACTACAGACACACAAATCCATATACTTTATAAATAAGTGCAGAAATATGTACATATACAGGTGCCAGGGTGATGATTGAACAGTTTGCTGAAAATGCTTAACCTTTTGGACAATTCTTGTGTCTGTTTCATAACTCTTCAAGATCAATTTAAAATAGAGGATTGCTAGTTTCAATTATATTCAATGGAAAACTTAAGACACAGATACACTCTAAGTGTACTAGTGAATGTAGAAATATGTATGTCATAAATATGTGTTTCACATTATGTTAAGTACCCACTAAATATAATATTTATAGTAACAGGAAATAATGTAAGTTTAAAAAAATCCATTAACTGTTGAAAAATTATATAAATATGAAGGTGGATCAATAAATCTGTAGCCTATTAATGATTATATTATTTTGATTTGATATTTTAAATGTATAATAATCTGAAAAATTAAGTGAAAAGGAAGCAGATTATAGTGAAAAATATATTTTGTGCAAGATAAATAATTTTTTCATTATTAGGCTACAAAATTATTTTTTATATATATATATATATATATATATATATATATATATATATATATATATATGGATAGCGGCTTGGATTGAGGAATACATGAGAGCCGAGTTCAAATTCAGTCAAATCCATTGCATTCACTTACGTGCTAATACCCTTGGGAAAGGTATGAATCCTCTTCCTCTCCCTCCAGCTATGGGTAAAATAGCAGGACAGACTGGGTTCTATAGCCTTGGATGGCAACTGGTCTAGGAGAAGGACAACTCTGAATTCAAAACCTGTGGAGGGTTGTTTGGGAACCTTGTGGCACTCGGTGCACCAGGTCTCTGTTTTTGTCCCTTCATAAAGTGTGGATGGCCCTGGACGAAGCCTTCACGACTATAATCAAATCTCATGTGCCGGTGTCAGGTTGTCGGTTCCATGGAAACAGATCTGCTTGACCCTCATAAGTCGAATCTCGACAGGAGAGTCGACTATATATATATATATATATATATATATATATATTCAGCAAGTGTATTTATCGCTGCTGACAAAACGAGAAATTTATACAAACTAAGCCCTCCTACACACAATAAATTACTCAAGAACAGCATAACCAAAACATACAAAAGGCACCCCAAACAACAGAACACGATATCAATAAGGAAGCTAAAACAATCGCCCAAAAATTAGACCTAGATGACCGAATAAATTGTATTAGCAAAGCACGAGCCTTTATCACACTAAAAAGACCATAAAAGAAAATTTCAAAACTAATCCTGCATGCAGACTCATAAACCCAGCCAAAAGCGAACTAGGTAAAATAAGTAAAACAATACTAGAAAGAATTAATTCTGAACTTAGGAAGAAATTAGGAGTAAACCAGTGGAAAAATACGAAAACAACTATTGACTGGTTCCACAACATAAATAACAAACAAAATTGCCAATTCCTACAATTAGACATAAAAGAATTTTACCCATCCATAACAGAACGTATGCTAGATAAGGCCATCAACTTAGCTCAGGAACAAATAATAATAAAACCAAGCGAAATCAACATCATTAAGCACTCCCGTAAATCATTATTATTCCACAAATCGAAGAAGCATGGATAAAGAAAGATGGGATATTTGACACTACAATGGGAAGCTTTGACGGTGCAGAGGCATGTGAAATCATAGGTATTTATTTACTACACGAACTGAGCAAAATAATAGATAAAAATGACACAGGACTCTACAGGGACGACGGTCTCATAATCTTAAGAAACTGTAACAAACAAAACACAGACAAAACTAGAAAAGCAATAATAAAGATTTTTTAAAAATAACGGATTAAACATAGATATAAAAACTAATCTAAAAGAAGTAGATTTCCTAGATGTTACCTTCAACCTAAGAGAAGGCACATATAAACCATACAGAAAACCTAACGATAAACCACTCTACATACACACATCTTCCAACCATCCGCCTTCTATAATCAAACAGATACCAAAAATCGATTAACCACAGGCTCTCCGACAATTCCTCCAATGAATCCCTATTCAACAAAGCTAAGAAAAGACTATGAAACGGCCCTAAAAGATAAAGCGGATTCCCAGCAATACTCACATATTCACCACAGAATACAAAAAGACCAACAGGAGAAGAAATATCATATGGTTCAACCCACCGTACAGCAAGAACGTAAAAACAAACGTAGGAAAAATATTCTTCAAACTCTTACACAAACACTTCCCAGAATCAAGCACCTTACACAAGATATTCAACAAAAACACAGTAAAAATCAGCTACAGCTGCACCGAGAGCATGGCACAAATAATAAAAAAAGCACAATAGGAAAATTATCAACAAACCACACGAACAAATTAAACCCACGTGCAACTGCAGAATAAAACGAATGTCCCTAAACGGAAATTGTTTACAAAACAACGTAATATACCAAACTACGATAAAATCACCAGATAATGAAGAAAAGTATACATATAGGAGTAACTGAAGGACCCTGGAAGCAAAAGAAATTATACACACAAAAACATCGTTCACAAATAGTAAATATCTTGAACAGTACTATGCTTTCTAAGTATATCTGGGAAATAAAAAACAAAAACGCACATCACACCAAAAATATCTTGGAAGATAAGGAAAAAAAAGTCATCAGCCTACAACAACCAATCAAAACTTACAAACTTTGCTTGGAGGAAAAAAATAGCTATCATTACTTTCCCCGACCAAAATAAATTATTAAATAAAAGATCCGAGCTCATCTCAAAATGCAGGCATGAAAATAAATTTTTTACTACGTAACTAAAAAATGAAAAACGGAAAAAAATAAAAACAAACAAATACACTAATAAAAAAAAAAATAAAATAAAATAAATAAATAAATACTATATTGCTTAAAAAGCGAAAAACCGAAAAGAAAAATATACAGACAAACCAATCCCAAATTAAAAACTGTTCCCGCCAAAAAAATACTAGTTAGAATGAACTACAACACCAAACCCCAAAATTGAACAAATAGCTTGAATTAAATTCTCAAACCAAAACAAAACTGTTAAATACGTGATATAAACAATTTTTTACTACGTTAAGAAATAAATATATAAAATAAAAACAAAAAAATAAAAACGAGCAATATAATTTGACCCAAATAAATAAACAAAGCGACTTCCGGTAAAAAATAACCGCCATAATAGAATACCCACAATGCACCACTAACCCGTATATATATAAATAGCCCGAAAAAATAACAGCATATGTGGCCTGGCGGATTGCATATAGCATGAAACAGACTGTCGCCTCTAAGTGTTGACTTCTATGTTCACTTTTATATTTACACAGGCTCTATCTCTGATATTGAGCACTTTATCCCATAAATATAGCACACCTTAATACTATATTTCTTTATATCCAGGTAAGATAAGAACAAATACAGTACACTTCCAACATTTGTAACATTTAATTTAAAAGAGGACTCAATACAAAGTAGAGCAATATTATTTATTTTAGGACATACATCAAAAACATGTCAAAATCAATCATGTCGTGTTTTCATGCATATCAATTCATCTCATCAGGTGACTGTAAATTACTGCCAGTAATTTACAATTGCTTGATGAGATGCATTGATACCCATCGAAATACAACTGCAATTGTATACTGATTTTGACATTTTTTAGCTTAATATCCTTATATATATATATATATATATATATATATATATATATATATAAAAATACTAGGAAAAGATGGAAATATATTATACATAATAATCGGGGGGGGGCTGTAAACTAGGGAGTTAGGTTGCCAGATGTAAATTGTGATATGGTCACAGAAATTGTCTGACAGCCATGACTATGTTCCCCTACTTATGTGGCATGGTGCAGAGTCCTGTCGTCAGACATAGGGTCGTCCAGCAGCCACCCTTTTGATGCAAGGCAGCACTACCTCCTCAAAGCACTTGATGTAGGCCTCTGTGTTGTCTGAAGTCATCACCAACAAATTTAGGAGTTCTTTTCTTATCAGAATGAGATTTTGGAGCTGTCGTACCTTCAAAATCACCATTTGACTCATCCAAATATTTTGCACTGTCCCCAGATTGAGAGACAAACACTCTGAAATGTTTGTATTGGAGGTTCCATTGTGAATGCCAAGCAGTATAGTATGCTGTTTCCAAATATCTGGCGGAGTAAATTGTGTCATGGTGCCCTTTTTCTCACAGATGGTACCCAACCATAGTGTGTAGTTGACAAAATCAAAAATAAACAACGAGCATGTGTGAAATTAAAAATATAAAATGGTGCACCATGTATATATGTGATAAAAAATTGTTCTTAAGATAGTTTTTATTTATGAGTAAAATGCTGAGTGGCAACAGTCTGTCTCATGCAATCTTCAGGTCAGATAGCTTGCAGATTATACTCAAAACCTGAAACAGACCATTGTCCTTCAATGTCTATATATATATATATATATATATATATACACACACACACACAGATTGTTTGGCTCTATCACAGCTCATCACTGTGGCCAGACATCTGATCACTTCAAGCTGGGGCCAAACCCAGAATGATTTGGCATCAGTCAGAGATTCCAACCCTCAGGCTATTGGCGGCCAGCATAGAGAAAGGCTAATTTTTGAGAATTTAATTTCTCATAAACATGGCAGTGACCTAGGACTCAATCCATTGGGAGAATCATATATATATATATATATATATATATATATATATATAAGCGTGCCAAAAGCCAATGGATAAAAGTATCTAAAAGGTAATGGCAGAGGTCGCCACTTTACTTTTAGATTGTGGAAATGCCCAGACCAATATGTCAGTTGTGCTCTGACATCTGATAAATCATTGGCAGTAATTGAAATTTGAATCGGACATGATAGGGAGGGTGTACCAGATGGAGGGGGATATCCCATATTCAAAAGTATTCCAACAATATTTTTTAAAGTAACCAAATAAAAATGTCATAACATTTTAAATAAATTTTCAGTAAGTTCATATATAATACTTCATGTTAAATTCCTTTTTCTGATGAAAGACACAGAAAATTACACAAAAAACTAACCATTAAATTAAATCTTTGTACAATTTGGAGATTTTTTTTTAAATATCTGGATTTCTGGAACTCATTCCTAACCCAATAAATGTAGAGATTCCACATAATAGCAGAAAACATTTGATTTTGTGTACAAATAAACCTATTTTGCTTATTAAGTCTATCTTTGTGATCTTAAGGCCTTTTCTATACTTGCATCACACCAAAATGGTTGAAGTGTCTAGTGATATTTCAGTCTAAAATGTATAGATACTATATTGATGGTTGAGAAGCAGATAAAATAAATATCTATGCAGTTATTTTAGGGATCAGCAGTAAAAGAATAAGCCAGGTCATCAACAGATATTTGGCAGAACTAGAGACAAGCACTTTCATCTTTTAGCAAAATGGGGAGGTATATGAATCCCCTGTGCCAAAGCAATTTCTGTGATTGATGATAGAAACCTATAAGTAATGATTAAATATACAGAATCTGAAGAAGAACCATTTTTATGATAAATTAATTGATACCTATTAAAATTTAAATGAAAATTATATAAAAATACACGCCTTAAAATTTATAGTAAATGGTTCAAGATTAAAGCATTATTTTTCAGATATTACCTGGCCAAACATACTTTAAAAATACTTACGTCTTCTACCAAGTAAATACAGCTGACATCTGCAAATACCACCATGTCATTATTCCTTAATTCATAACGTACTTCAGGTGTCAAGTAATGCTGAAACAGAAAAAAACACTTTTTTGAAATTGACAATCAAAATGTATAAAAATGGTTTCTTTTACTTACTCATACTAGTTTATTCTGTGTTCTTCAAGCAAAATTTAGTCAAGTGTAGAAAATAAGTTTGCAACAATGTCTAGATAGGAGAAAATCTTTCCTTTAGATGTATAGTGAATAAGTTGTTGAAAATGCAGAATAAAGTTCTTAAAGTAATATATTCAAGGGAGATAATCTGAATGCTTTTTATTTTACTACAGAATGAGTATCCTTTATCTGAAATTCCAAAATATAAAAACTTCCAAAATCTGAAAGTTTTCCAGGAGCTGACATGACTTGCCACAAATGAAAAAATTTAGAAAACACTGGGAAGGTCCCTAGGTGATGTGCAGCTGTTGTAAATGACCCCAACTGCCCTGGGTGAGGGTTCACCAGCCCAGCTATATAACTTATATTGGGGCCAGTTTTTTGTTAGCGATCATCACAGCAACACCTTCATTCATGGATTACTTACCAGGTGTTTTGTACTAAAGTAAAGATATTATTCAAAATGTCAAAAGATCCAGTACATAACCATATAGATAGCAAAAAGAAAAAAGAAAAGAAAAAAGAAAGCATTTATGTTTATCAATATCACAGAAAGTCAAACTGTTTGAAAAACTAGACAGGCGTAGAAGTGTGAAACATCTGACTAAGGAGTTTGGCATTGGAACAACCACCATATACGACGTAAGGAAACAGAAGGAGAAATTGTTTAAGTTTTATATTGAACATGATGAACAGAAATTAATGAAAAATAGAAAAACACTGCACAGTGCAAAAAATGATGATCTCGATCATGTATTGCTGGAGTGGATTCGACAGTGTCAGAGTAAACATATGCTGCTTATATAAAATTACCTTCAGGGTATATGTATAAGAAATGTTATGAAATGTAAAGGGATATTGTGTTTATGCTTGGGTTCCATTCCCAAGCTGACCCATTTTATAGATGCTATATATACAAATTAAATAACCTGTATTCCAAAATCTAAAAAACGAAGTACTTCTGGTCAAAAGAATTTCAGATAAAGGATTCTCAACCTGTATTAACAAATAATAACAACTGGAAAGACATTTTATATTTAGTTATATTTTCATAATGGAAAGAACATGATAAAAAATCCATCTTAGTATCTCATTAAATCAAATAATGATATATGTTTTATACTCATTAGTTTTTGAAGCCAACCTCAATTCTAATTTTTGTGGTAATAATTTAGCATTTGTCCATGCATTGAATACTGATACATCTGGTCTAGTGCTTCTATATATTTAGTGATTCTTGATAAAATCCAAAGAATCTGTAATGTTATTGGTCTTGATCTGGCATCTCGACTTCAGTCAATTTCCCATTGCCGTAATGTAGCTGCCCGGTGCTTTTTCTACAAATATTTTCATGGCAATTGTTCTGATGAGCATTCCTCTTTGGTACCTAGAATTCCTGAATTTAAGTGCAGTACTAGATTGACAGTTAGGTCTCATCATTTTACCCTTGAAATGGTGAGATGTGACTGCAAGTCAACAGTTTCTTCTCTTGCATGTCTCACTTATGGAAGTCTTTTAGTTTCTTGCATTACAGTCAACTTTGACCCTCAAAAATGCAAATGCAATATCAATTGTTATCTTCTGTCTTAATTCTTGTCCTTTCTCTTTAATGATGATTTTCTTTTTCGCAAATTCTTTCATGTGTTAGTGTCATTACTGCCTTACTTCAGGTGAAATGATAAAAAAAAAAAAAAAAATACTTTAATACTTATTTATATATTCACTTAGACTGAAGATATACATCTGGGTAATAAAAATACCTATTGAAACAGTGGTGGGTATGGCTTCAGGTTTAAATAATGAAATAATTGAATTGATTATTGTTCTTTTTGGCCCCTTTTAATAAATACTTTCTATTTTGAATATTGAAATTATAATTCTTACTGGATATAAGAAAAGTTTTTTTTTACATACTGTTCCTCGGCGTGTTTTGTTGCGACTACCCATATCATAGATAAAATGTGAACGACCTCGGACTTCAATGCAGGCATGTTTTTTAGATAATGACTGGAAAATATAAATAAATAAAAAAAAAAGACAATATATATATATATCCAAATAAAGAAAAAGAACAATCAGATTAAGAATCCACAGTTCTTTAGCATTTAATTTTTTTAAAAAGCGTGATACAATGTAGGGCATAATATTTTATTTGGGTAGCTTTATTTTTTCCTAAAGTTACCCAACCTTGCTTCATAATGGAACAAATTTAAAGTTCAAACATAGAAATTTCATGTTGTGATGTAAAATATTTAAAAAAAAAAAAAAAAATTACATATATATATATATATATGTATATATATATATATACACACACACATGAAAAAAAAAAAACAAAAAGTTGTGGATTCATTTAACTTTGTCACTCAACCAAATGATTTTTGTTTTAAAATAAAATAAGAAGCAGGGTATTTGATTAAAGAATTCTTGTGAAAAAAATTATTAGAAGAAGTCATAATATTGTTATGACCAATAATAGACAGTGTGATACTTGACACAAGGTTGGTTTTAATGTGGACATTTTGTACATAGTTCCAAAAGTTTATCATTTATGAATCTCTATAGTGTTGCATTCACAAGAAATATACAAGCAAAATGAATGAAATCATTTTAAAACAGCAAATGATAATTTCATGCAATTATTTAACTGAAGTCAAAGCAATTCCTGCAGTTCTGTTTAGGCTCTAATCAGACATTATTGAATATATTAAACAAGTTTATAAACAATGTATAAACAAAAAGAAAGAGTTTCTGAAATTAAACTTTTTAAAAAAATCTCTTCCTTACTGAGTTGAAGGGACAAAGTATGTATAGAGGAAAATTCCAGTGAATTCTTACCCTGACAGGAATGGAAACTTGACATAAATCATGCCTTCCAACTGTATTATCACCTAAAAAGACAAAACAGGCAGACTGAATGAATTTTAAAAATTAATTTTTTTTAATGTTCTTGCTTCTTAATAACATTTTTTTTTACAGTCAGTAACCTCCAGCATCTTAGTGACTTTCTTGCATTGTTTGGGGTGAAAAGACTTAAAAAAAATTTTTTTTTTTTTTTTAGAAAATTAATTTTCAAATGATTCATTTTATACAACTAAAAAGAACTTGGTAATTTGCAAATTTTATTAGAGCAAATAAAGCAGACTAAATAAAAAAGAAATTCATATCAAAAAGAGGGGTAACAGAAATATAATATATTTTTAATAATCATTTCACCCCAAGCAAGGTGGAAATGCCACTAGTATGCAGGGGGGGGTACAGGCAGTGAAAATGAGAGAAAAGAACAAGTATAAGGAGGATTGAAGAAAGGACAAAAGATGAACAGGATTCAAGAAGATGGTGATTGATGTTGCATTTAAATTTTTGAAGATTGCTTGCTTCCCTGCTATAACTACAAACAGAAGAGAGTTCTACAGGTGGGCAGTGCGAGAAAAGAAACTGTTGGAGTAGAAGCGGAGGTTGCATTTAGCTATTTCAACATTAAACAGGTGGGACATAGATGACAATCTAGTAGTATGCTTAAATTCATGTAGTCAGACCTAAATAAACTCCCAACCCCAGCCCATCTCCTTGTCACCAACCCAGACAACTTATCAAAACAAGGCGTCCCCTTAAGTGGCCCGATACATTGTCACCGAATGCTATCTAAACTAAATTCAAAAGCCACCGTTCTGAGGCCGTCTTGGACTGATGAAGACTGGCATATAGAAGTGCTGATCTGAAATAGACTATACCCACATGAGGTAATTTTGGAGTTTTTGCTGTATAAAATATATACTCTGTTATAATAAAAACATTAAGCTCTCTGTGGATCAGTTTTAATATCTAATATTACTAGGATCCACCTGGATTATATACCAACAGATCTATTACCTGTACGATAAATAAAAGAGAGCGAGAGAGAGAGACAACTGACTATATTTGAAATAAGGCATTGGAATAGTACATTCCCCTCCCATTCAGTTTGGACAACTCCTTCCCAGGGTTGACAAATAAAATCAAAGTTGGGGAGAGAGAGAAAAAAAAAAAAAAAAAGAGGATAAGATTTTGTTGATCTATACAGAAATTATTCAGAAAAAGATGTATTTTTTAAAATTTAAAAAAAAATTTTTTTTCGGAATATTTTTACGATTGTTATTGAATTAAAATACACATGCACATACTAAAACATACATATACACAACTTGAATGAAACTGAAATGAACATTTATGTTATGAATGCTAATTTCCATTTGTATCTGGCAACTACCCCTGGGTAACAGGAAAAGAGTAAAAGCCAAAATGTGTGAGCCTTTGAAGTCATTTTTGTAACTCAATTTGCATCTAAACTGAATATATTTTCTAATAAATGTAGTATTTTAACTGAATAAACAATATAAATTTGAAATTAGATCATCTTGTCCTAAAGGGGTGATGGGTAGTGAACTTGTAGACACTGAAAGATGTCACTCTGCAGGTTTATGTAACAGATGCAAATAGCCATCACTTGTAGGAAGGTGGAACCAGCTCTCAAAACTGTCATTTGATCTCCCTGGGAACCATCTTGCGATATCATTGAATACATGTATGACAAGGTTGTAGTACAAGTGGAAGTCTGGCTCAAGGTATATGTGTATGTAGTTCTGCTGCAAACAAATATGATTCCCAACAGGCTGGGTTGACACTGCTACTGCAACATTTCCCACTGATGCCCTAACAATGGGTGAACCTTAGTGAGCATCTGTTCAACATGAATGCCCAGAAATTGGTCAGCAGGTATATTAGAATATTCATTTGATTAATGTTGCCACCATCATATCACCACCAAAGAATTATATGCATAATGTGAAGCAATTCCCCAGAGTTACCACTCAGCCTCTCTCATTCTCATCATATATATATTATTTATTTAAAAATTATAACATAAATATTTATGTTATAATTTTTAAATAAATAATTATATTTGCTCTACTCTGTATTGAGCACTCTTTTAAGAATAGTAATTGTTGGTTATTGGAATTCATTCCGTATACACCAATCACATACTTAGGGATATATATATATATATATATATATGAAAATCAAACGTAGATCAGATATGGATAGGAATCTGACATGATGATAAAATGAAATAAAGAACAAAGTAGGAAATGAATCTCAATCTAACTTGTTTCACTTTTATTAAGGGTTCATCAGAGATTGAGAATAGAAATGAAAAAGCAAAGAGACAGAGTACTGGAATGTTATGATTTTTGGTAGTTCTCATTGGTCAGACACGCATCATGTGTATAAATGCAACAGATAATATATAAATATGTGTGAGGAACCTTTAGGATGTTAACATGTGTGATAGTGTAAAAGTAAAGAAACGCTTGTGTGTGTAGGTGTATGTAGGATGGTAATGTTAATTCATGTAAGTGCATGAGTGTGTATATGAAAGAAGTCAGCAGGTATTACTCTCGTATTTTGTTGGGGAAATATAGTGATATGATGCAAAACAATTTAGTATTTGGTTGGATTTTTATATTCTTGTGTGTGAGGATAGCATGTGGACATCAACTCTGTGTGGGTTGGTGAAACGAAGTAAGATATTGTAATAATCTAGTTTTTGGTTAGATTTAATATGCGTATTTTTGAAAAAGGGCAATTTGTAAAATTCTCATTATTTTAGACATAAGTTAAATTCATGAAGAATGGGTCTGTAGAAAAATGGTGATATAATGTAATTTTTTTAAGTGAGTGTTTATAGTTGGTAGCAATGCTATGAATATAGTTTCAAAATATTCTCTACTTAAAGGGTTATGTTTTGTTTTGTTTTTTGTTTTTTTTAAATAAGGCTGGCATTAGTGAAATTAAAGTTATGTTCCATGTCATTTTGGCGTAAGATGAAAGAGTTAGAATGTTTGTCTAAATGCAAGTCTCTCTTGCGTTCATACATTCAGGTTTTTAGATCATGTGATGTCTTCCCCCATATAAACACCTTTGCACTGTAGACACTTTCTTAGATAAAGTGTCTACAGCATTTGAAATGGTGTTTGGCTTATTTCCCTTCCTGACTATATCCCTGGTTGTCTTGGAGATGGTGGTGGGGGGTGGGGTGGGGGCTTGGTAATCCTGATGTTAGAGATGGCTAATTCATTAGCAAGTTTAATTAAAAGGGTGTTGAGAGGCAAGACTATGAATTTTGTATCTGACTATATTTCTGAGATGAGGTATTATGTACACAATTTACATTATTCAGACTATTGTCCTCATCTTTGTTGTCATATTTATCACAACGTTTCAACCATTGTACATTCTGGTTTTCTTCGGGTGGTTGGAATATCAAACTGAACCCTTTATTTCACTCGCTGGGGTAGACTGTTCTAGTTCCACGTGCCATGTCTAAAGGACACATGGCACAGTGGATAAAGGCGTTAGTTAGATCCAGTGACAGGACCCAAGGAGTGCGAGTTCAATACCTGGTTAAGGCGCTGGAGAACTTGGGGAGGGGAATTAACAGGGGATAACTGACATCCATTAGACATGGCATGTGGAACTAGAACAGTCTATCCCAGTGAGTGAAATAAAGGATTCAGTTCGACATTCCAATCACCTGAAGAAGTCCGGAGCATACAATGGTCGAAATATGATAAATATGGCAACAAAGATGAGGACAATAGTCCGAATAATGTAAATAGTGTATGAATTTAATGTAAAACGGATACACCCAAAGATTACATGGGTTACTGCAAGTAATACCTCATATATTTCCACAGAGACTGCAACAGATACAGGAAACAGTTTTTTTTTTTTTTTTTTTAAAGATTTTAGAAATCCTTCTTAGTTGGTTATCTGTAGAGAAAAATGTACACTTCTGGCCAATGAAAATGAGGGAAAAGTTATGTACCTTTTGCATTGTTAAGACTCAACCACTTATTTGAGTAGAGCTTCAAAAAAATGAAAATAAGAAAAGGAAAAATAAAAAACTAAAAACCATTTTAGCATTTAATAAAGAAAATTTGAACTCTGGGAAATTAGGCTAAATACTTTTCATTGGCCTTAAGATTTTGGCCAGCAGTGTATCTACAACATGTGTACACACACACACACACACACACACACACACACACAAGCTGTTTTAAATGACAACTGACCTTTGTGTATGGGATAAAGCTTCTTTTTCAGGGATGGTTGATTGAGCACTTTGATGTGGGCAACCTGGAGAGAAAAAATAAAATAAAAAGATCAACAAAATTTGCTGAAAAAAGACTTAAAGCAAAAACACAAGAATGAAAGTCCAAAAGAATGGATGAATTGTCATACAATTCTCCTCATCCTCACATACAAATAAATACTTGTATTTCACAGGCCAATTATAAGTGAATAGGAACAAGATAATCACACATATTCAAGATACACTTATGGTGTTTAAAACAATATTTTCAGATAAATCTATTTTTGTTTTCCTGGTTTTCTTATTTCTTTGCACTTTGAAATACAATTCTTTCATTTAAGGTCAACAATTTGAGAGCATTTTTTGTGGTTGGGCGAAAGTGAATATGCTATAAATTTAATTCATTTAATTGTGAATAAGTCCTGAAAATTTAATTAAAATACAACAATTATTTCATCTTTGTAAGAATTACCAAATTAATGTGTCTTTCACCACAAAAAATGTTAAAATTTGCTATACTAAAATATAGTACATCTGCTAAAGCAAGAAGAAAAAAAAAAAAACAAACAAACAAACAAACAAAACAAAAAAGTTTTTTAATCAAAATTTTAAATGTTCTGAAAAGGAGTAAAAAATTTAATATTCTAAAAATACTTTGATCTTTCCTCTTAATAACAGATTTTGACAATAAAAGTCTATTTTCATTATGTTTGGAGCCAATTTTCATCTCGGTATGCTGATTCTTTGCAATTTCATGGAGGTACCTACTTCTACTACTTTTAACTATTGTTCTCATCTTGGTTAATATGGATGTTATAAGAAACACATGTACTAATTTCTAATAGTGACTGTTTCCAGTAAAGATAAATCCAGAGCCCCTTTTATCCTATGTATATGAAAAAATTGTTTCACATTAAAAAAAAAAATTCATAGTCCAATAAGTATTAAAATTGAAAGTTGGACGTGACTGGGTTTGACCAACAGCCAACAGCCACTTCTCTTTCCAGCTATATAGAATGTTGAAGATCTTCGGGTATTTATATACTTGTAACTTTAATGAGAGTAAAACTCCCAGACAAAATTGAATACCAAGAATTTATCTGTAAAACAATGAAACTAAAAAAAATAATCAGGATTTCTATTATAAGAATAATCACTTGCCAAACAGCTAATTGTACCTGGGACAGGAGACAATTACATTTACTTTTATCAGCTGTCCTTACATGGTTAGTAATGATAAATGTTATCAGCTAAAAAAAAACAAAAAAACTAACATTTTATTGATTAATTTATTCAGTTTCTACAGCCTATAGATTCTTTGCAAGTTATTTAAAGCCTGGAAATATTTTTTTAGATTGTAAGAATTGGTGTGTGTGTGTGTGTGTGTGGGGGGGATAATGGTTCAGTGACACCCCCCTCCATAGAGAGAAAAGGCGCATTCATACAAGAATAATTTGCATGTAAATGTATATAACAAACCCAATGGGAATTTGAACTGTTCATCGATTAACAATTTCAAGCAATTATCCATTACACCATCTGCACATCAAAATTCACAGAACCTGTTATTCCCAAATGGTCACCCATCTAGGTTCTGATCAAGCTCAACATTGCTTAACTTTGGTGATCGTATGGGAATTGGCGTTTCAATGTGATGTAGTTGTAAGCCCTAACATCTTAAGAATTGGCAGTAATGAAACAATACAACACTAAACATGGGTTCTTTAGCATGGGATAATGGTTATCAAGCTAATTTACTTGTTCCTTACTAGGCGGCCCATATACTTGTTGCCTTGTGTGTGGAAATTAAACCAAGTGTGGTAAATAATGTCAGAAAAACATGACTAATTAAAAAATTCAAATGTGAGAACATCATTCTTACATCAAAATATGGTATAAATATCCCTTGCCTAAGTTGTCACAATTTGATATCTACAGAAAACATTTGTCAATTCATAATAACATCAGTAGAATTCAAAGCGACAATTTTTTCCCCCACTGAAATGAAATGTAACAATTATACTGAATCAATTGCTAAGTTTCCTGCTAGGAAAGTTCGTTCACTGTGTAGTGCTAGAAAATTTTATATAACCATTCAGCTATGCATTGAATAGTGCTGTCACATCTGATCAGGTGGTTCTGCTGTGTATCTAGAGATTCTTGATAAAAATCCAAAGAATCTGCAATGTCATCAGTCCTGACCTTTCATCTTAGCTTCAGTCACTTTACCATGATGTAGCTTTCAAGTGTCTTATCTATAAATATTTTCATGGTAATTGTTCTGTTACACTTTCCTCTTTGATACTTCGACTTCACAAATTTAAGTGCAGTCCTAGATTGGAATCTAGGACATATCATTTTAAGTGTAAGTTTTATGTTAATAGTTTCTACTTTTACATCACTCACTTTTAGAATTCTCCTCTGGTTTCTTGCTTTCCAGACAACTACAACCGTCAAAAATTTAAATGCAATCATCATCATCATCTCTCCTTGTATATACTCTCTCTCTCTATCTCTTTCCAAAGTTTTCTCAGATTCTTTCACTCTCAGTAACTCTTTGCATTTTACTGGTTTTATCACCATGCTTGGGGTGAAATTATTAAAAAAAGCTTAGTGAGTAAAATACTGGCCAGAAAAGAAAATTTGAAGTTTCTTCCTTGTGCATAGTTGATGATGATTTTACCAGTCTATTTGAAAAATGACAAACTTCATAATAGTACAAAATAGTCTTTTTTACCATAAAAAAACAAAAAGCATTTAGTAGATTAAACGTGGATAATTCTTGTATTACAATTACACTTTTATATGACATTGTTCTAATTTAGGTACCTCCACTTTTTTGCTGAAAAAAGAATAGCATAATGAAAAAAAAAAAAAAAAAAGTCACAAACTTAAAAACAAAATTTTATTGTCAAAATGTTTATGTTATTATTAAGAAGTTAGACCAAAATGCTTTTTATTATTTTATTAAAATTTTAATCATTTCTAGCACATTTGAAATTTTGGTTAAAAATCTTGTCTATGTAACATTTATGATTAGTGTTTTAGTATCCTTTATTCAGGTGAAAAACACATTGATTTGGAAATTCTTGCAAAAATCAAATAATTGTCAGATTTTAATGAAACTTTCAGGACTTATTCACAAATGAAATTATTTATGAATTTTTTTTTAAATACCCCTCCAGCCCACCTAATTTCATGAAAATAAATTTAACCTTTATTTTATTTTCAAACTACTACTCATTTTCTGAAAATCTGCTCCAAATTGTAAAATAAAAAAAATGCAATAAAACTGACACTATTTAATTAGAAAATCTTTTAATTGCTTTTATAAGATTTATTAAGGACACTATTGTCTTAAGAATTATTTTTAAGTACATAAAATATTACATAACATGCCTCTGTTTGAAAGTTTGGTCGACCATACGAGACTAGACAATAAAAGTGATGACTATAGTAAATTTAAAGTTAAATTCCTAAAATTAGAAAATATTTTCCAACATAGTACTTAAAAATTATATATATAATAAAAAAAAGGAACTCAGTCATTTTCTTAAGTTTTAACAGATAAAGTCGCCATAGAACAACAGTAAACATGTCAACATCTTATCAGTGCTCTATGAGTAATCATCGCTGTTGTTTTAAAAAAACATTTTTCTGTTATTTTCAACTTAAATATTTTTTCAAATCGAATTAATTATACTTTAAATCAGCTAATATTCCTCAAATACAGTTTCAAAAAAGTATATTTTATTTTTGGAAGATTTTTAAAAACTGAGAATTAACTTTTGTTTACAAATATGTCAAAAATAGCCGATTTTAATGACTTCACTGAAAGCAAGTAAAAAGGTGAAATTCTAAACAATATAATTTCTATTTGAAATACACCAGAGTATTTTGCTTACTAGAAATAGTAAATTTACTCATTTAGCTTTCAATCAAAGCTAAAAAGATATGCGTTTTCATTTTTTAAAATTTCATTTTAAACATTAGCTATCGAAAATTTAGTGGCGGTACCTATTCTAATTTCTTTAATGTCGTAAAAATGTAAAAGACTACCAATAGGCACCTGATTTTACAATTCAATTAGAAAAGTAGCCACTAGAAAAAAAAAGGTCAATTTTATTGATATGCTAAACTAGTTTGCAATATGAATTAATCTTTAAAAAAAAAAAAAAAGAAGTATTCTAAAACTTTAATCTAACTTTGAGTTATGGCGTTGGCATGAAGTTGATATACTTTAATGTAACAGTTCTTAATCTTTTAGAAAGGTCAGAACTGCTTCAAGATTTCAAAATCTTTCTTGAACTTTCTGAAAAGTTAAAAATGGTTCCACCCTAGAGCCGTGTTTAATTCCTGCCAGTACTTTCTGTCAGCTTTCTTTTGTATCAGGTGCCTGGTAAAGCCTTGTTAATTTGAACAAGAAATTGCTGTTATTCTCTTCTTTTGGATTTTATATTGACTCATACATTTTTGAAACTTGTGAAAATGTTCACCCAACATGTTCAGTTAATAAAAACAAACAAAAAAAAAACTCTTTGATGTTCTGTGTTTGTTTTTTTTTTTTAATATTAGTTCATCTGCTAAATGTTGATTTATATATCTGCATATATCTCAGACTAAGAATGAGTGTTTTAGGGGCCCTATAACCTTAGGAATTTATACAAAACCAATCACATTAATGGAATTTTTCACTTCTAATCCCCAGCCATAAAGGATTTACTATGTCAATTATGTCCTGCAACCATAATTTATTTTTTCATCAATGCACTGTGTCTCTATTTTCAGTTACATGAACTTAATATTTACAAAATTCCACAATGTCTTTTGTAACTAATTGCTAATCAACTCAATGATGTGATGTTCTTCTCTTACAGTGTTAAATAAATAGATGTTAAAGAAAAGTCCCATTAAACTTACAGGAGCACTTTTTTCATTTTCTTCATCCTCACCTTCCGTATCACTGTGGGTGACCACTTGAGTCATGTCAAAATCCATCTTGTCTGTCTGTTGCTGTCAATGACAAAAAGATGGAGATTTCAGAAAATTAAAAAAAATTTATTTACTTTTGATAAATTAAAAAATTCTGAAATAAAGAATCAAGTTACAGAATATGAATCACTCCAAAACAAAACTGCTATCTTTTGAACATCATTGACTACTGTTTGTGTAACATGGCAATAACAGTAAATAAAATGATGCACTAAAATAACTAACAACCAATTTAAATTCTCTGAATATTGGTACGGTATTTTATCAAATTTTATGTACTTTATCTTTATAGCCTTAGTTACAAAGATGTGTGTTGGGAAAAAAAAAAAGAGAGAAAGAGAGAGACCTTTAATTTTCTGATCATTTTATGTATGGATGTCTGTATTTACAAAAATTGACATGTTTATACATACACAAGAACAATATTCAAAATTCTTTTTAAAATATTGGGTGTTGTTGAATTGTAGTGAACTTTTTCATTTATGATTAGTAAATAGTTTTCAATTTAATAAAAATCTCACTTAGCTGGTACAAATTAATACAGAATTTTAAGATTTAAAATTATATACACTATTTGAATTAAAATTTAAAAAAAATATAAACAATTTGTAAAAAAATCATTATTCATTGAAAAAATTTTTTTTTTCCTCAAGATTATTCATAAAAGAAATTAAAAGCTTTTCTAATTAAAAAAAAAAAAAAAAAAAAAAATCTTTTTTTAATCACTTCACTTCAAGAAAGACTATAAAACCACTAAGGACCAAGGGTTACTGAGCGTGTAAGAAAAAAAAAACAAAAACAAAAAAAAACACATTATTGAAGAGAGGCAACAATAAAACAACAGGATTCAAGGAGACAGAAGATGACAATTGAGACTGCATTTGAATTTTTGAAGATCAATGTTGATTGAAAAGCAAGGAACCAGATGGAAGTTCCACAAGTGAGAAGTGCAAGAGAAGAAACTGCAAGCATTGAACTTACAATGAAAGCTTATCAGAAAACAATTCCAATGGAAATATATTTAGGGAAGCTACATTATGACCTAGGGAAAATGACTGAAGCTAAGATGCAAGGTCAGGACTGATAACATTGCAGATTCTTCTTTGGATTTTGTCAAGAATCTCTAGATAAATAGCAGAAGTACCAGACTAGATGTTGCAACAATATTCAATGCATGGACAAATGGTAGATTTATGAAGTTGTAAGACAGATTCTGGTGAGAAAAATTGTCTAGCATGACATTGTGAATCAATTTTCCAAGCAGATGACCTAGCAATTTAATACAATCATTATACTTCATGTCAGTAGAAAACAGCACCAGAAGGGGGAGTGAGTCAATCTCCTGAAGATCAATATCAGCTATGGTGCCGAAAAGAAACAAAGGTTCTTGAAGACAATTAAAAAAGAGCAGTTTAATTTTGGTGGCATTAAAATTAACAAATCATTTTTGGCCCCAGTTAACAACAGGTTAAAGGTCATTTTTTATATAAGCTGGCAATTTGACATTATCAAACATATCAGACAGTAAATAGTTGTATACATCAGCATAGATACTAAATTGGGAGCTGGGAAGGTAATTGTTGAAAATTAGAAAAAAGAAAAAAAATATGTCCAAGGATAATGTAAAAAGATCGAGTAGATTGCTGTTAAGACAATTTTCATTTTGCAATTTAATAAGATTGTATCAAATTGAAAACATCACCCAGAAATACCATAATCCTTCAACTTGAGAAAAACCAGAATGCCAAACACCTTTTATGTTAGTCACACTACTACTACTACGTTGTCTTGATGGTTGAGTTTTCATCTGAATGATGCATCAAACACACCACAATATTTACAACAGCATGACAGTCTATATTCACAATTTATAAAAATTCTTGATGAAAATACATCTATACTTTTTCATGAAAATAATAAACATGAACTAAAAATTCTTGAAGTTATCTATATTAAAAAATTGAAACCAACCCTTAATAAAATTATGAATACTGCACAAATGTTTTAAAATGTTTACAGTAGATAGTTTAAGATATTTAGGTTTTAACTAATAGTTATTTCTTTGTTTAAACATATGGACATTTCAAACTTAGTTACCTCCTCTGACATTTACATTGTGAAATTTAAACTGTACAATATACAACCTTATCATTTATGTAACCTTACCAACAGCCTGTTTTATCATTCTTATCTGAAGCTTGACATTCTTTCAGCAATAAGCATTAACACATCAGCTGTTAACCTAGAGAACTGAAAGCCATATTGTTTGTCTGATAGAAGACCTTGCGAAGTGAAATGCTTAACCAGAGCTAATTAGAACCTCTAGAGCAGTGGTTCCCAAACTGTGTGGTGGAAGAGGATAGCAGGTGAGGCAGAATGACTGAAAGATAATCTAAGATTTAAAAGCAATTTAAAGAAATTCATATGCCAAAAATAAATTTAAAATATTATTATGGATTACTCGTAATTGCATGCATGAGTCCCAGTATAAATAGTTATAAATAATTACTGACTGATTTCATCATTGTGATATTTTTGCATTATATCAAGTATTGAGAATATAGTAACTAGAGTCCACAAATTGGAGGAGAGAGTTATCAATGACAATGTTCCTACATCAAATCTGCAGTTATCTCCCTTTAGCCTTCACTCTGGACCTTCTTTGCCATGGGGACACTTGCACTTTTTCACTGGGACTCCTTTGGTGAGGTATGAGCTAATTTTCATTCTGAAAATGTGGCGCAGAGAAAAAATAGTTTGGAAACCACTGCTCTAAAGGTAGAAGACAAAAAGGTAGATAGAAGGATCAGATGAGTCATCCGAGTTCTTAAAAACAGTAACAGAAGAAGAGAATTTCTAACAAGTAAGAAAGCAAGAAGCAGAAAGGCATTTATTGTAGACTTCAGAGAAAACATGAGCCAATTCAGGAGCACATTTCTTTAGGTCTATTGTAGAAGTCCAATCAAGTCTGCATGCTTTGTGAGGATCCAGTTTAGAGATGATAGCAGAAACCATAGATGGAGTTATATGCATATAACACAGTAGAGACTCAGTTCTAAATGGAAAGTCAGATTCTAGACGAGTCAATAGAACTGGAAGAAAATTTACAAGCAAAGCATTCTGCTTTATCAGCAAAAGATGGTAACAGCTCAAACT
Source organism: Acanthosepion pharaonis (assembly GCA_903632075.3). Lineage (NCBI taxonomy): Eukaryota > Metazoa > Mollusca > Cephalopoda > Sepiida > Sepiidae > Acanthosepion > Acanthosepion pharaonis. The sequence goes on along the minus strand of CAHIKZ030000758.1, from coordinate 99,412 downwards.
GAGTAAAGAGGACTTACCCTTATTTAACACACTATTACAGAGCTGCCAGTAATCATGAGAACCAAACTTGTTAAACTTCTATCAGGGAACAAAGACTTAACCTCATTGAAGACACGTTTACAATTATTACAAAGAGGCATACATTAGTACAGTCAGAAAAAGTGGTTCCTGTGGGCTATAGCAGTTGAAAAGACAAGTATGAACCAAGTAAAAGATAGCTGTTTCACCCGGTATTTCTGAGATAGCACAAAAGCATTGATGCCAGCTTTTACCCAAGAAATATCCTCAGTGGTCAGCCAGTTATGTGTCATCTTTTGATACATGACTGACAAGGCAGATTTTTTCCTGCAGTAGGTTGCCATTTCTTTCTGCAGTAGACCAGTTGCCATCCAACGCTACAGAACCAGGTCTGTCCTGCTATTTACCCATAGCTGGGGGGAGAAAAAGAGGATTCATACCTTTCCTAAGGGTATTAGCACATAAGTGAATGTAAGGATTCAACTGGAATTCAAATTCGGCTCTCCAATTCCTCAATCCGAACCGCTATCAATTTTCAAAAGGAAGGTTAAAAATTTCACTCCAAAAGGTATCTCAAAGAAAATCACAAAATTAATTCCAATCAGTATGCTGCTAATAGAAAGTTGTCTTGTGAATAAGAGGTTTCTGTCTAATAGACCGCTCAGAAGAAATATCAACAGATACTACAGTGTGATCTTAATTGCCAAAAGAAGAGAGTTGTGATGCTTGACAAGAGCTAGGAGAGGAGGAGGTAAGGAACAAATCAAATATAGAACCATGTTGCTCAGAAGTATTAAGGAAGTCTATTTGATTGACAGAGTGAGCAATTGAAAAATTGAAAGGGCATTAGTAACATTAAAATGATTGCCACTTGACATGATGAGCATTAAAATAACCAAACACAAAAGTTTTTGTAGATAAATGTAGCACGAAAACCATTTCAATATTGTCAGATATTTGGTCTAATATGTTACATTCCTGAGAAGGGGGGATAAAAAAAAAAGAGATAGCTAACAGAGTGCTATGATGTTGAAAGCATGTAAAAGAATCATCCAGGGACTCAAGAAACAATTCTTGCTGTAGTAAAATTTTCTGGATGTAAACACCAATGCCTATGTATCCTAGAATCTTTTCAACAAAGAGTAAGATAGAATGGAAAATTTTTAAAAAGTATGTTGAAAATGACCTAGTCTGTTGTTAACTGGGGCAAAGAATAGCTTGTTAATTTTAACACCTCCAAAACAAAACTGCTCTCTGTTAATCACCTGAGAGACCCCTTTCTGTGTTCCACCAGTATGGCTAATGCTAACTTCCAGGAAAGTCACTTGTTTTGCCTTCTCACATTAACATTCTCAGCTGACATGAAATGGAAAGATGTCATTGAACCCATTGCCAGGTCAGCTAAGAAAGTTGGTTCACTGAGTTGTGATAGAGAATTTTTCTCTCTGGAATCTATCCTACATATCTATAAGTCAACCATTCATCCATACTTACAATATTGCTGTTACATATGGTCCAGTGCTCCTGTTATATATTTAGAGATTCTTGATAAAATCCAAAGAATCAGAAATATTATTGGCCCTGACCTGGCGTCTTGGCTTCAGTAACTTTGCCATTACCTTAAAGTTGCTCCCCTGTGCCTTTTCTATAAATAACTTAATGGAAATTGTTCAGATAAACTCTTTGCTATGGTACCCAGACTTTATAAATTTAAGCACAGTATTAAATTGGCAACAAAGTCTTATCAATTTACAGTTGAATTGCCTAATTGTAACTTAAGTTTTATGCTAATAGTTTCTTTTTTGCATTCTTACTTGTGGAACTCTCTTCTGGTTTCATATTTTCCAGTTAATTTTAATCTTCAAAAATTTAAATGCAATGCCATCTTATCTTGTTATCTTATCTTATCTGGAATACTCTGCTTTTTTCTTGCTCTTGATAACATTCCTGGTAACTCTTGCTTCTGGTTTCATATTTTCTGCAGGTAAATGGAAACACTGCGGTAACAATAACAGAAATTGGCATTCGAACCAACTCTTTCAATAATTCAACCACGATAACGCGGATAATACCTTTACCAATTAAGCTACACAATGAAATAACCCACTTGTTTGAAAGTGAAAAAAAATGTCTAAGTATAATCTACGGTTAATTAAAAATGAAACTTTTAAAACCAACAAGCGTTCATCTCCCTCAATGAAAAAAATGATAACAGAAAATAAATAATAAATGCATGAAAAACATTACCCACTCATGATGAGAAGTTTTCTAGTTTTTTTTTGTCCGCGACGCCGAAGTTCAAAATGGCGGGTCACATGACAAAAATCAAAACATACGATAACAAAAATTATGTGATCAGTAAACAATATCTTTAAAAATTACACAAGATTTTTTAAACACTGAAAAAATAAAGAAATTAAAAAAAAAAACCCTCAATATTGAGATTATAAGTGGAAGTAATAAAGATTTTTTTAAGGATTTTATTTTTATTTCTAAAATAAAGTTTTTTAAAAAGTTTAAATTTTCTTTTGTATAGGTACTGAAACAATTAGTGGAGTCATTTAAATCAACTCACATGGACACACATGCCGTATTAAATTCATTAAAAAAAAAAAAATGAATTTAAAAATTTTAAAAATGCATATCTTTTTGAGATCGTAAGAAGACTTACGGTTTGTTTTTAAACTTAGAGAATAAGATCACGTCGCTTTTTCTTGTCTTAATAATTCCCTCACATTTTTTTTTAAAAAAAAAGGGGAGGTGGTAATGTGTACATGTACATTAAAAAAATGTTTCACATTTTGATGCAACTCCACTTGTCTTCTTGCGGAACAAAACTATTTATACGACATCACAACAGCGTAAAAAAGCCTTTTTTAACAACCACCATGTTTTCTACAGAACAAATGGTGGTAGTTTTGGTTGTGTCATTAAGTACGCATTTAAATGTAAACTTGATACCAAAAGTTTTATTTTCACGTTAATTAGTAAATAAAAAATATAATCAACCTGAGAAAAAAAAAAAAAAAAAACATTATTTACTTATTTCATATGTTCAAGACACTTCTTTTCCTTTCAGTTTCATTCAACAAATATTACATCATTTTTAAAAAAAAATAATACTATTTTTCACAATGTGAGCCAATGTAAATAATTAAACATTAGTGACCAATGATTAGTCTAGACGTTTACTAACTAATAATTTGCTTTTCGAAAAGTACCTTGTCGAACGTCGATTTTTTTTTAAGTATTAGGAAATAAAAAGAAAGCACTTATTTTCCCGCGGTTTTCAAGATCTAAAAAAATGAACTGAAGCTTTTCATTTTCTTAGTCTTGCTTGATTCTAATGGAGAAAGGTTATCTTTCTACCAAATGTTTTTTTAATTACACAGTAATTATTACATCAGATCTATTCAAGGAAGACTCTGCTGATGGTAACAACTTTATTTTCGGAGGACTCACTTTTTTAAACGGTTTCTTAGACTGAATTAAAAAAAACAAAAAACAAAGGGACGAACCTTATATCGAGATAAAAATAACTTTTTTTCAGCTAATATAAACACACACACGCAGTTCAGTTTTCAAATTGTAAAAGTAAAACCCACGTGGGGAAAAACTAAAAATCTCTTTTTATGCAAACGACAATAAAATAATTCGTGCACAATAAAATTATTTTAATTTTAAAGATTGAATAAAAAATATATGAAAAAAATGAGAAAATATACTAGTCATGCTACTAGAGAGGAAAAAAAAAAAAACTGGCGTGACCCATAAGATGTCAATAAACAAATACAAATTGTCTTGAGTGAAAAAAGTAACAACACTTTTTTTCACGTATTTTTTTTATATAATTAAGACAGGCAATTTTAATTTAAAAAAAAGATTTATCTTCTTAAATTGGATTTTTTAAGTAAGTTGTGAAGCACAAATAAAAATTTAAAAAACTCGGCTTTAAAATTAGAACTTACGACAAAGTAGTCACATGACCGCCGTTTAATTTAATAATAAAAAAATGCAGTAAAAATTTCCGAAATCTTTGTTGATATTTTATTTCTTATTTTTTTAAAGTTATAAAAAAAATCAATATTTACTTAAATCAAAAAATAAGCTTTTAAAAAGTTCTATGAAATTAAAATTTAAATTAAATACGTTTAAAAATACTTCTTTGTCCACACATTTAAATTGAAAGTTATTTAAATATGAAAATTAAATACATATAAAATATTAATTAACAAAAGATACCGACCAGTAAAAGAATGTTTTTTTTTTTTTTAACATTGAGACATTATTAATTAATTAACAGACAGTTACACACTGTATGAACAAAGTAACATTGTTATTGTTTTAAAAGAAATGGATTAAATTCATAATCCTTACGATCAATGCATTTAAATAAGTACACAGTGCTAAAAATGAATTTTATGTTTTTTAAAAAAAATCAAAATTTTCATTAAAAAATTAAATACAGCAACAATAACTTTTACTTACCCAACACTTCGTTATAGTGTAAAACACTTGTCACTGACAATAACCGCGTTTTTTTCGCCGGTGTTAAGAAAATCAAAGTTCCAAGTTAAAAAATGTCCGAGTGTATTTTAAAAATAAACTTTCTACAAATAAGTAATTTCAGCAAGTTTAAAAATAAAAAATCCTTATAATTACAGTTAATATATTTTTATTTAAACTTTTCTTTAAATAGGGAATCTTAGTAAAACTAGATTATTTCTTCTTGTTTTGTTTAAAACTTTTGTATAACCTTTTGAAAATTTTAATTTCCAGCATCTTTTAAATAAAAGTTTCATTATTCATATAATCCTCATTAAAAATTCAGTGCAATGGAGCTGTAAGTTTAAAAATAACCATAAAATTATAACTATATAATCTTGAGATAATTTCAAAATATTCAGCAGAGACTTTTTCAAGACTGGCCAGTTGTGACCAGTCACCGTTCATTATGACGTCAAAACGTCCAAGTTACATGGGAAGGAAGGTATACACGAAAAAAATATGGACGTTGTTAAAATTGCCTATTTTTAACAGAATTAATCGAAGAAAATAATTATTACTGAATCCTCCATAGACTAATTTATAAGGATATAAAGGAAATGTTCTGTTTGTCTTTAGAACGATTTACGACAGGTGGTCACATGACCTAGCAATATTCTTTTCTACAAAAATTGTCATTGACAAAATTAAGCTTGAAGTTTTGTTTATTATCGGTTAGTTGTATTTAATTTAGAGAAATTAAGCACTTTGAAGAAAAATTTTTAGCAGGTCTACTAAAATTTAGTATAGTATGCACACTAGAAGAAAAATGCATAAAAAGCTCCTGAATTTAAAAGTTTTTTTAAGTTAGTTTTTAACAGTTAATCCCTTGATATTTTGCCATATTTTGATATTGAAATTAGCTTACATTTAATTATACATGTTTCAGAAAGTGCCTTTCAGCATTTTTTTATTTTCTATTTATGTTCACCCAATAAAAAGCTTAAGAGCCACTCAAGGAAGAGTATTACTGAATGAGATGAGTGGTATGGATGTAAAATGTCAGCAATGAAAATTATGAGGATAAATAATGATTGACCCTGGATCTGAAGTGATTAAGATTGTAGTGCTTAGGGAAACATCTATGTGACATTCTGTTCTAAAAAATAGCAGTTCTGAGTGGAACTTCTTCCTTACAAATGTAATATGAAGACAATGAGAGTGGATGTCGTGTAGTAGGTCTTAGATGTAAAGAGAGCTTGCTTCGGCAATTAGTTGGAGAATCGTCTCCAGCTAAGCCAGTCGAACTCTCTGCATTCGGGCAGAGAGGAACCAAGACAAGGCTATGTCGAAGAGCAGAGTATTGTCTGGGTAGGTAGACAGCTACCCGACCTCATTTTTATAGGGACTACGAGGAATTTTTGTTTGCGCACACTTGCTTGGTTTTGACCCTGCGTTAAAAATGGCCTTGTGCCACATCCTGCCACCCTTTAATGTAAATATCCTAAGATGTAAAGGCTCATCAAAACATTTGCTATAGAAATGACAATAAGCTTGGGATGATGTATTCAGGGTTGGTGCATCTTACCCCTGAAACTGGGGTTGGGGATGCATTTTTTTTTTTTTTTTCTGTTGTGTTCTCTGGCATTTTTTTCAGTACTTTTCTATGGCCATCTGCCATTTTTTAAATTATTTTTAAACTGATGTTACAATGTTGGTCATCAACAAATAATATACATCGTGTATCTGCATGGCCGGCATGGTGCATACTACACAGAAATCCCTGGTGATGTTGGACCCCCAAAAGAACTAGTTTCAGCAGCGTTCTGTCCTTGGTCCTAACTACTTTTTTTATTCACAATCTACTGAGGAACATTCTCAGATCATTAGTAAGCATCTATGTTTATAAATGCACTTCCAAACATCAAGATGCTCTCAACTTGCTCTAATGGTTTAATAGGGAAAAAAACTGGCTTGCAAATTTCCAGCTTTGGCAGATTCACAAAATCGTTTAAACAGTTTTGTGTGGGATGAATTATTCTCCACTCTGTAATCTTCTTCACCCAGATGCAAAAAAACCTGTAACTAATCTGTTACTCTTTCCATGGTAAGTATTCAAATGAGGTCGATTCATTAGTCCCACTAATTCAGACCCCGACTTCTAGGACAAGCCATACTACATCCACAGAGACAAATCACCCTTATTACCTTTGTATTCCAAATGCAAGGTTAAAGTACCACTAAATTTTCTTTTCTAAAAACTGCTTTATGGAACAGACTTTTGTGAGCATACTTCCATGAATACAAGAATCTTAACCTGTTTGATTCAAGAGTCAATGATTATCTATTGTCTTGAAAGCTGGAGGTATATACAGTTATGCACATGTCTGGAGCAAGTAATTCATCCCCTCTCCAGGTCAAACGGCACTGCACATCCTCCAACATGAAGACTCATCTTGATCACAGAAACAAGGCCATTGATTTCATTGGGAGAAACTTCCATCCTGGTTGTTGACTTTAATCTAGGAATCCCTTCACCCAGCAATACAGTGATATCACTGTGCTGACTACATCTATAGCTACAGAGCCCCTGGTCAACCCCATTGTGTTATTGATCCAGTAAAAAAGCTACATTTGCCCTTTGACAGGTCTTGCTTTTAATCCTGCTTGGTGTATAGCCACCCTCCTCACCAGGTAAACCTGGTCAGTGAACCAGTTTAGTTGCCATTGGCCTAAAAATGTGGCACATAGTATTGGGTTATGTGGTACCAATAGCAATCATAGAGTAACCTGATGCTTAAATTTATTGTAATTTATTTACATTTTTGAAACAAACATGTTTTCTTTATGTAGAGATCTAAGTATATTTCTATAGATTATTTTTTTCAAACTAAATTATCTGAAATATTACCATATATCTGTTATACAGAAGGTTCATAAATTTTGGCAAACATCATTTCTTACAGTTTACAAGAGAAAAAGCCATAAAAGTTAATGATTTGGAAAGGTGGCTTGTAGTTTCTATTGCCGTTGAATCTTTTCAACAGTAGCCATTTTGTTCCACTCTTCAGGTAAAATTACTTGACATAGATTTGTGCAGACAGGTCAGCTTATTTGCCTGTTGCAAAGTCTTCTATTTATCTTTTCAGAGGATACAATCCTTAAAGTTTTTGAATATACTCAACCAAGAGCAGTTGATTAAAAATTCTCTTTTTATACCATATGTTTTGCAGAAATTACCCCCAACCTGTTTGCCAACATGCCTGTTGGGTGGTTCTGTTTAAGGCTATAAAAGGACGAGACAGTAAATCTTCTTACTCACTTTTGTTCTTGTTCAACTATCTGTGTACACATAAGTATGTTTTCTTTTGTCTTGAATTATGTTACTCTTTATATAAAAACATATATGTAAAATTTCTTCATGTGTAAAAAATCATTTCTTTTGAAAATGTTAAATTTGCCTTCTTAATTTCAACCAGCCATGTGGCAAATTATGCACAAATTTTCCAACAGCAAAGGCTAAAATGTTTTTCTTTCATTTTTTAACCCAATTGCATACACAAAAATATAATTTTTTACTTTTTCTTATTTTGGGGGCTATGTTGTTCTTTATATAAAAAAAAATATATGTATAAAAATCCCTCGACATGTTGAATTCATTTTTTTTTAAGCATATCACCCCAAGGTGGGAGTGCCACTAGAACACAAGGGATTACAGAGAGTAAGAACAAGAGTGAAGTGGGGGTGCTTGAGGAAAGGTTAAAGAAAAGGACGGGGATCAAGATCAAGGCATCAGAAGATGTCGATTGGCATTACATTTGAATATTTGAATATTTTAGCTATCAGGAAAGCAAGTAAAAAGAAGGGAGTTCCACTGTTTGGAAGTGCGAGAGAAGAAGCTGTTGGAGTAGAAGAGATGGCTAAATTTAACTGTTTTGACAGCAAAGGGGTGGGGCTGAGATTCCAACCTAGTAGCATGCTTAAATTCATGCAGTTTGGGTACCAGCGAAAGTAGATCGTCAGAGCAGTTGCCATGAAAATATTTTTATAGAAGACAGAGGGAAACCACAGCAAATCTGTAAGAAAGTGACTGGAGACAAGATGCCAGATCAGGACCTATCACTTTGCATATCCATCTGAATTTTGTTGAGGACCTCTAGATGAATAGTGGGGGCTCCAGACCATATATGGCAGCAGTATTCAATGCAAGGACAAATGGTTAATTTGTAGATTTGAAGGATGGACTCAGGCGAGAAAAACCTTCTGGCGCGACACAGAGAACCAATTTTAAATGTGGTAGATGAAGCTATTGATTCAATGTAGTTGTTCCACCTCAGGTCAGTGGAAAATGTGAGACCAACAAGGTGCAAAGAGATGTTCTCATGTAGCCAGGCACTGAATATCTTCATCCTAATTTTTCATAATAAGTAGTAACTGCTCACACTATAAAACTGATAACCAACAGCAATCTTGTCCATTACTACCTGTAGTTGCTCTTCCTTACAATCTGTTTCATACTGCATTTACAAATTTCTAAATTAATTCTAGATTTCATTTTTAGTAGATTTTTTTCTTGCTGTTTTGATATTATGTAAATTATTTTTTATAAAAACAATAAGATATAAATTTTATGAGAAGTAAATATTAAAAATGTAGGAATTATGTAAAAAAGTAAAAATTTTTTTTATTAAATCAGATAATATTAAAATTGTATAAAAAATTAATTAAGAAAATTAGGATATTACTAATATGATTTCTTTGAAAAATAAGCTGTCAAAATGATGCCATACAACTTATAAAAAAAAAAAAAAAACTTGAATGGAAATTGATGTGTAAAGAAATGAAAAAAAAAAGAAGCTCCAAATAGCTGTTTTATAAAAAAAAAAAAATTCTAAAATGAAGCTAGACAATTTAAATATACTTTAGGTTTTCATTGGCTTTGATGTTGTCAAAAACCAGCTAAATTTAAATTGCAAATGTGTGTGCTTTGATTGAATAATGATTCTCAAGTTTTAATCAATGGGGATAAAAAGTACACACCTACTAAGGAGTTGGTTTTTGATCTAGCCAGAGTCACATGTTTGCTATTTAAGAGGGAAAAGTTGACTGCAAAATCAGAAAGGAATAGTCTACACCCAAGTGTGAAAATTGTGATCTGGGCAGAAAGGATTAACTGTCACAGGCATGTAAAAAAGAAAGTTGCGATCTGAGCCCAGAATGGATGCTACCACCTGGGAAAGAAAAGCTGTGACCTGGAATGATAAAAGACTGTATTTTAACAAGATGTACAATATCAAACAATGATGTGAAAGAAAATATGCATTTAAGTAAGAAAGGTTGAATTAACCAAGAGTTGCCTCTCTTTAACTGTTATTTTAGACATTATTTACATTATTTGGACTATTGTCCTCATCGTTGTCGCCATTTTTATTACAACGTTTCGGCCGTTGTATACTCCAGTCTTCTTCAGGTGGTTGGAATGTCAAACTGAACCCTTTATTTTGCTCACTGGGGTAGACTGTTCTAGTTCCACGTGCCATGTTTAATGGATGTCAGTTATCAGTTATCTCCTGTTAATTTCCTTCTGAAAGTTCTCCACTGCCTTAACCAGGTATTGAACTCACACTCTTTGGATCCTGTCACTGGATCTAACTAACGCCTTTATCCACTATGCCATGTGTCCTTGTGAAGAAACGTTGTAATAAATATGGTGACAAAGATGAGGACAATAGTCCAAATAATGTAAATAGTGTACATAATACTTCATCTCAGAAATATAGACAGATACTGAAAGGCCGAAACGTTGTAATAAATATAGACACAAAGAAATATAGACAGCTACTGTTATTTTAGAGTTCAAATGGTTATTTGGTTTAAAGTTCACTGGAAAAATGTTCATGAGAATTTCTTGTAGTAATGATTGTTCTTGAAAGATATTGTTGTGTAAGAAAAATTTTTTGTGAGTGTGTACAAGTTATGTTCTGTGTGTGAGTGTGTGTGTTTGAGTGAGAAGGTTGGTGCATGGTTTCAACTGTCATGGATTCATTTGGCAGTTGAATTCTCACTAATTGAGATGAGAAAAATCTTGGCTTAAATAAGTGACTATAGGCTCCAAATCGCTGTGCGGGAAGAATTATTCTTCACGTGCAAACGATTTGATTGGTTGGCATTGACCAATCAACGAGCGAGCTTTGGGGGGACTTAAGAAAGCTTGTGTGATCCACTTCTCCAAAAAGTGCACAAAATTGACTACTGAAGAATAGAGCATTTACAAAATTGTCACATTACTGTAAATGTAGTTGTAATTTATTAACCAATGAATGCTTGGTATTGTAAATGCATTTTGTATGTTTGTTGTATGTTCATGTATAATAGGTCTGGTTAGTCTTGTCTTGTGGGTATGTAATTGTGTTTAAAATAGGGTTTATTTTGTATTCTTATTCTAATTTTACCTCATATTATTTAGTAAATATAAATGTATCTTAACAAAAAGGAACAGATAAAGTTTAATTCATATTGTACTTGTGACATGTAAAACAAGAAGACAAGTTTTATTTTGAAGGGGAAAATGCAAAAAAAACTACCAATTATCTCCCTTGTTTTGTAATCCCAATTTCAGGAGTAAATTTAATATTTTAATATTTTTTGACCAATCCGAGTATTCATGTCAAAAAATAAGAAAATAAAAAAAAATTTGTACGTCCGAGAGGAATCAACCCAGAATCCCTTTTATTCCATAGATTCAATTCCTGTTAGAAGCAAATTTTTTCTTTCATGAAACTTTTCAATCTAGGCCAGTTGTTATTAATTTCACTGTTTAAAAAAAACCCCAAAAACAGGGATAACAATTTAAACATGTGTGCCCACTAAAAGTAACATTTATAGTAATCAGGAATAGAGTTGAATAACAAAACCTTTACAAATTACACACACACACACACACATATATATATATACACAGGGTGTGACGTATATTGTTTTTTAATTTTGTTGACTGCTCAGTATAGTAGGGTCAGTTGAGCCCTGTCTGTGAGAAAAAGACTAATACAAAGTTTATTTACATTGTATACAAAAATATGTGTTTGGATTAAAGGAACATGAACAATGAATCAAGTAATGGAGGCAGAAGTAAGTAAATTGAGAAATACTGATTGACTAGAAGATCTAGATAATATAACTGTGACTAAATGTTAAAAGTAGAGTCCATGTAAGTTAAGTTGGCATGTAAGTTCACAGTTCGAATATTCAGTTCACATGTCTGGCAAAAGTGTTGAAAAGTTGCTGGTTAAGTCCAATGATGAACCTTCTATAGTATTTAACTAAAGTGTACGGAATAGGTTGGCTGAAGTTTGGATGATATAGCCAAAGTAGAGTAGTAGCTGGTTAAATCCAATGGTAAACCTTCCATAGTATTTAACTAAAGTGTACGGAATAGGTTGGCTGAAGTTTGGATGATATAGCCAAAGTAGAGTAGTAGCTGGTTAAATCCAATGGTAAACCTTCCATAGTATTTAACTAAAGTGTACGGAATAGGTTGGCTGAAGTTTGGATGATATATCCAAAGTAGAGTAGCAGCTGGTTAAATCCAATGGTAAACCTTCCATAGTATTTAAACCACGTGTATAGAATAGATTGTTTGAAGCCTGGACGATAAAGATGCAACTTCCTATACCAGGTGAGTTAGGTTGACAGGAAACCCTGGAAGTTGATAGATGAAGCTAGGCTGAAATAGTTGTACAGTTCAGTGCAGGTGTTGATGAAATACATATTAAAGTGGCGGAAAAATAATGTTACCCAATGTTGTGTCAGCATTCGTGTAGTTTACTGATTAAGTCTAATGATAAATGTTCCATAGTATTTAACCAAAGTGTACAGAATAGGTTGGATGATATGCATGCAGCAACTTTTAAATTGACAGGAAAGCCAGGAGTAGAGATCTATGTGTAGCCAGAAGTTCAGAGCTGTTGTAAGCAGGTCCATTAATGCAGATCAACCAGGTGAGTTAGGTTAAAGTAAGAATGCCAAAAATGCTCTCTCCATGTGTCACCAGAAGTAGAGAGCTGGGAAAGTCTAGAAAAGCCTGCAGTAAGGGGGTTATTGCAGCCATTGTATGAGCAGATCTAGGAATGCTAGTAGTGGTAGGGGATTTTGGTTGTTTCAAATATTGGAACAAAATCCGGAAATTGAAAGCTGATATGGTCAGAAGTATGTGTAGATTAGAAATGGTGGAAGTAAAGCAAGAAATGCCAGAAACTAAGGGGCTGTGGTACCCAAAAATTATAAAGGCCAGTAATGCCGGAAGTAAGAGTCTGTGGTAGCTGGAAATAATAAAGGGCAAGAGTGCCAAAAGTAAGACTGGACAGAAAAATCCAACTAGTGTCCAGTTGGCAGAACAAAAATAAATGGGCACGTAACTCAATACATAACCTGTCCATGCCCTCTGGTCACAAAGACAAGGGTGCCTGAATTTTACTTCCTCCTTGTCCTCTCTATTTACCAACCTCTCCACAAGGTAAGATATGGTACTAGGCCAGTTTTTACCATGGGACATTCTGAGCCTGTAGGCTCTTGCAAAAATTGCTTGTATATGCAGAATTGGGTTTGTCTACATTCCCAAACGAGTGTCTACCCTTGAACTCTATCCTGATGTAGAGAGTTCGACAAGAGAGGAAGGGGAAGGCAAGTTGTGGAATCTTTCACAACAAGCCAGTTAAGCCCTGCTAGGAAATGCACTATTCCTGTTGTAATTTTCACCATCACAATCGTACAAAATATATAACAAGCATTCATTGGTTAATCTACTCAAAACTTGCTCGCTGATTGGTCAGTTCTGACCAATCAGATATCCTGCATGCGAGGAATGAAATTTCCTGCGTTTTCGTCCGGAGCCTCCCACGCGGTACAACAAAATTATAAAAACAGAACACGTGTAAACTCCCTCGTGTTTCTTTTCATTCATCTCTCTCGTGTCTCATTCCTTGCTGCCAAGATGTAATATTCAAGAACTCCCGTCTTAACCTTTGCGGTCAGACGTTAAAGACCATTACCAACATTCACGCAAGTATGAACTCTGAAATCTCTTCTGAACTTTTACCAACTTGTACAATACACAATTCCAAATATGCTAAAGAAACTTTATTCTTCTAAACTACAGTTTAATAATTACTTTCACTTTATGAGCTCGAATACAAATATTTCCAAATCTAAGAGACATAACTCTATCACACCTTCAGCTCTTATGCTTGTACACCAAACACTAATTCAATTGTTACGTTTTGAAACAAGATGTTTTTGAATAATTATTCTCTGTCTTGTATTAATTATTGTGGATGGAAGATTATTGAACACAAACAATTTTAAGCCTTCTGATAATTCAAAGCTTCTATTCCTCTCTAACACACATCCACAACAAATCCCTTTTGGAAGTTTCTGTATCTTTTCTGTTACATTTTTATCTTTCTAAAGACCAGTTTGCCAAACAAGAGGATTTTTGAATAATTATTCTCTGTCTTGTATTAATTGTTGTGGATGGAAGATTATTGAACACACACAATTTTAAGCCTTCTGATAATTTAAACCTTCTATTCTTCTTTAACACACACATCACACATCCGCAACAAAGTAGTCACCAGGTTATATGATAAAGGAGTATAATAACATTAACTGTGCCTGCAAAGTACCTAAAATCTAAAGAAAATAAATCCTGAGTTGATACAAAATATAAAGGGTATTATACAATGTTCGCTAAGAGTATGTAAGTTAGTAATAAGTAATTAACTATAAAGAAAATAGGTTGATTAAAAATCTAAATAAATTTGTTAACTGGATAGAAGAAAGCTCAAAGCTCATGAAGATATATAGGGTCTGCCCTTGATCATGTGAACAGAGTAGCAAAGGGGCCATGATAAATTGCAGAAGTTGTATGGCAATTTTATTGAATATACACTTTAGTATTTCAAGATATTTTTGTGTAATTTTGGTAAATATATGTGTTAAAATGAGATTTTGATGTTATTTTCATTTTTGCGTAATTTAGATGCCAATTTATCCATCACATCCTGTATATTGCAATAATTGCATTATTCTTTTTTCAAAAAAATAAATTTCATGTGCTCTAATGAAAGTAGAATAATTCTTAATAGTAAGGATTCTTTAATACAAGACTAGAGTTGCAAAGCACCTAATTTTGATCAAACACACATCATCAATTAGTATATATAATTATGCATAAAATGGTTCACACTCCATTAATTTGGTTTGGTTTAGTTTTTGTTTTATGGCATATCAACCTCAATGGATTATTTAATGCCAACAAGATTTTTATTGCTTGTAATATTTTTTTTCCAAAAATGTATTGCTGGTAATATATTTCTTTTTTTACAAAACATATTGCAGGCAATATTTTTTTTTCTTCACAAATGTATTGTTGGTAATAAAGTATTGCTGGTAATAATCTTTTTCTTCAAAAATTCATTGCTGGTAATAATTTTTTACAGAAATGTATTGCTGGTACTAAAACCTATTTTTACACTTTCATAGTTTTTTGACCCTAGTTTTGGGTTTAACTCTTTGTGCATGGATCCTAACAGGTGCTACCACCCTAGGTCAGGGTGCACCTGGGAACAACAGCAACTATGGGTGGTTTCATACTCCTCAGAACCTCCTGATTAGAGGCCTTGCTGTTGGGTGTAGTTTATCATCTTACCCAGGACAGTACTTTAATTTAAATATTCTACTCAATTTTATTTAATTCTGAGATTTACTTGGGTTAATATTTCATCTTTCCATTTATTTTAATTATATAGGGATGTGCATATAGTGTAATGGTTATCAGCATAATAATCCAAATTCCAATTTCAGCCTAGTCGGTTGCAATAATTTTGCACAAACACCCTTGAGAAAAGCTTCATTTGGAGTCACTAACATCATATAAGCAGGGATAGCCTCATGTTCACAAGAATAAAAACATACAAGAAAATAACACTAAAAGCATGTTGAATTGGAAAATTTTATTTATTTTTGCATACTGTTGTGTGTATGTGTGTGTGCGTGTGTATTTTAGTTATATGTTTTTTAAGGTTGCATGTAATGGAGGAAGAAAATAACTTCATCTTATAACAAGCAATGTACTGAGGGGAAGGAGATGGGCATCTTGACTCTTTGAGTGTCTATAGAGAAGACAGTGAATTTGGTGTTTTTTGGCATGAAGTATCCGTTTTCAGGAAGTTTAAATTTTCTGTTGCATGCTAGGATAACTTTTATTATTTTAGTTTTATTTATTTTATTTTAAACAAAATTTTAATGTTTTTTTTAAAATTTTATTTATAATTATTATTATTTTATATTTTTACTTATTAATAATTTGTTCTCTTTTCATTTGTGAGTTAAATGGCAGGGTCAACTGGGTTCTTGAATCTTGGGTAGCAGCCATTAAGGCAAGAAAAACACTGAATTCAAAACCATAGAGAAGGTAACAGTAAACGACTCAAGTAGCTTTTCAAAGAAGTTATAATAATTCACAGATAATGAAGAAACTGAATCAGTAGACTTCCATGATCACCTACATCCTGAAAATGTAATGGCATTAATGAAAATCATTATTATTATTATTACAAGTGAGATTAACATTCTTGCTTTCAATGTGAATAGGAATGATTGCAAAACATGTTCCCCTCCCCCAATATATAAGTAGAAGTACGCAAAAGCATTCTGGTTCTTGGTTTCACCTTACTTAGTCCCGGTTTGTCTTGTCTTGAAGTCAGAATATGATGTTTGCTTATGTGTCAAACCCAATTCTTAGTTTGTGAACTATTTGCGATATTAATATTGCTTTGCATTATTACTGTTAATTTACCTTGCATATATTGTTTGCTTGCTTTATATTATTTCTTGTCTTGTTCGTTTCTTTTCTTTTTCTTGTTGCTTATTGCAAACTTTTTCAATTCTGTTTGTTTGACAGTTACTGCTACTTATTTGCATTTAACCATGGCTACTCACTCCACAAACATAAACTTCCTTGTGATCCGAGCCAGTGGTTGGTTCATGACTTAATTGACTAGCATTTCCAAATATTTTATCTATCGTTAACAGTGATCAAACTTACTTCAAACTTCTCATTTTAGTCATTGTATATTGTGTTATTTATTAAAATTAGGTTACTTTTGTGCACAAATTGTATTAATAGTTCCTCCAAACTAATTAGTTAGCCATTATCCATTGTTGAGGTACCGACTTGGATATTTGTATTAGTCCAATTTTTCTTCAGACATTTGGCATGGTACTGTATGAAATTAATTCCTGTATGTCAGAAAAGGGGAAGTTACTTTTGAACAATTAAAACCTGAGTTATTCCCCTTTTAGCTTTCTAAATTTTAATAGAGATAAAATTACATTTTCTTTTATTTAAAATCGACAATATTTAATATCAAGTCATTTTTTAAAATTGTAACAATACATACTTTTAAAAAGTTGTTTTCCCAAGAATTGAATGGGATCTTTTCTGTTAATTCGCCCCAAAATATTGGGCTATGGTTGTAGTAGTGTTGGGGTTGGAGTGGAGTGGGGGAATGTTCAGCTTTGGATTTGCTTTTATTGCAAATCTATTGTTTAACAGTCGTCACCCTCCAAGCTGACGTGCTTCAGTGTTTACCAGCAGCCGGCATCTTTCCCAGGCTTTTGCATGTGACCTACTTTCAGATTAGAAGATTATTGCACGTGTGTTGGAATGAGGTTAAATGCTTGACTTAAATATAAAGGATTAAGAGAAGGGGGAATTATGGTCATGATATTCTCTTGGGTTAGAGTTAGGAAATTTCATAGAGGAAGTTTTGGATTAAGAGATAAATGGTTAGTAATTGTAGGGTTGGGGTTAAAATTTATGGTTAGGTTGAGGTTTGGGTTAGTGTTGGCAAGAGTTATGGTGTCAATTAAAATGAATTTTTAGGAATAGTAAGACAGATAAATGGGGATTATTTTAGTTAAAATTATTTCTCATAAAGTATGCTAAATACAAATCTTTGTTATGCAAGCACTATAACGAAACTGATCATCTGTATTCTGATAAATAAAGCACGCAGCAGAATCAGTCCAGTTGTAGGAATTTCGTTGAATGTTAAAATTTGGAGTGTCGGGATTCGATACATTAACAAAGTATCGTTACAGGGTCGCTCGTAATTTGGCCGTCTAGAATAATCACACGATTTTCATTGAAGGAATAAAATTCAGTAGAAAAGACAACGTAGTTTCAACAAATAAACATTAATTTAATATAACGATAGGAATACAAGCAGTTGATGATAGATTGGAAAGTAATATATTTTTGTTTGAGTTAATAAAGTTCTGAAATAAAATATAAACTGTCTTTGTGCACGTATGCGAGAAACAATAAAATGTTGTGATATGTGTGTTTGTACAAAAAAGTCAACATGTGTGTGCGTGATTGATAGTAAAGAGGATACAAGAGATAATTAGAAAGTGTTTCTTACTGTAGGCGGTGTTGCCGTAGTCTGAATTTTGTCAATGCTGTCGCTGTTAGTATGAGGTCGTGAAGATCATAAGCGAGAGTTGCGTGGAGTTTGGTGACATCTGCGTGTATCACTCTTTGGGAACGGATTTCGTATGTTTTTATACACTTTTTCGTAACAAAATCGCCTCCAGAATTAAATTATTTATTTATTCCTAATTGGCCCTAAAAGGGCACGTGGTATGTCTTCTACTACGTCTGTACGATATTTGGTCGATATCTACCTAAAAATAATGATAACTAATACAACAACCATTCTGATTTGTATTCTATGATTTTATTGGTGGGTTTTAAAATGTAAGTGTTTTCTTGAGTGTGATTGGTTTATAAATATTGTATTTGATATTTTAGTGGACACGACACAGTAATAGGACAAAAACAGAGCAGGTTTGTCAAAGACACTGGAACAACGAATGCAATATTTATACTCAGAATGTTATCAGAAAGTGAAGCACAAATGCAGAAGAACTTGTATCTGTGTTTCATAGATTATACAAAGGCGTTCAATAAAGTACGCTACAAAGATCTGTTGAAACTGCTCAGCAACCTTGATATATTTTGGAAAAATATTAGAATAATCAAGAACATATACTGGCTGAGAACTGCCTGCATACGGATAGAAAATAATATACAATATATATATGCAGATATACAGAAATAGAAAGGGGTGTAAGGCAAGGATGTGTCTTCTCACCGGACTTATTCAACCTATACAGCAAGACGATTCTGAGCGAACTAGAAATCTTAGCAAGATTCTTTAATTGCGAACACAATCTTAACAACATAAAATAGGCAGATGACATAGTGTTGATAGCAGACACAGAAAGAAAGATATAAAAAAAACATACAGAAAGTCGTGAAGAAAAACGAGAAGAAAGGATTAAACATCAACTGCAAGAATACCGAAAACATGGTTGTTAGCAAAAGGATGAGGCCAAATTGTAAATTGCAAATCGAAAATGCCAAAATCAAACAAGTGCGGAAATTGAAATATCTGGGAAGTGTTTTAACAGAGGATGGAAAGTGTAACACCGATAGGCGTGTTAGGATAGCAAGGGAGCACTCCAAAAGCTAAGCTCAGTACTAAGAAATATTTTTTTCTAGAAGAAGGGGAAAAAGTAATAAACTGCTACGTGATATTAGTCTTCCTGTATGGCATTATGTGCAGGGCGATCTCCACAAAGATGAAGAGGAGATTTGAAGCAACAAAAATGTGGTTCTAGAAAAAGACGCTGAGGATATAGCGTGAACCGAACATGTGAGCAACAACAAAGTTTTGGAGAAAACGCAAACGAAAACTAATACTTAACTTCATGAAGAGAAAGTTGAGGTTTCTGGGGCATATAATAAGCAAGTTAGGCTTGAATATCAGCGCATAAAACATTCACTGAGCTTCAGTAAATTGATGGCAAAACTAGATCTTAGGAGAAATAACAGAAAGACAAAGTTTATTAAGAGCTACAAGCGACAGGAAGTTGTGGAAAGCCATGATCGCCTACATCCTGAAGGGGCACGCCACTTAAAGAAAATGAAGAAGAAAATAATTTTTATAACATAAGAATTATAAAAAATTATCTCTTACTATTATTAATTTATGTTTTGAAAAAAAAAAGTACAAATTTTATAACACTTGATATGTACAAAATTCATTTAGCATTTATAATAAATCATTGTATTTTTAAAACAAGGAGGAATAAAATTTAGATTTAAGGGAGATAAATGCAATGGTTACACTGAATTGTCTCCCTTACAATTTGACTGTAATTTCCTTTTTATGTCCGTGCCTATTTTATCTTAAAGATTCTATTTCTTAACGATCGAGCTATCTGTGAGTATTATCTTGCATTTATAATGAAATCAAAAGTTTCAGATAAAATAATGCTCATTGTCTATAATATATTTTGATCGTTTTTATTTAATATTTTGATACACAATTTAGATTTTTGTAATGATTCAAGCTTTACTTAACGCTCAACAGTCTCTACTTCTTTTATTTATGCATTCTGAATCACGAAAAAACTAAAAAGGTAAACACTATTGATGAGTTAGATTTAGTTAGCTAAATTCCATACTTAGGTTTAGTGTTAGGCTTCTCTGTTTACATAGGGTTAGTGTTAGGGTTAGCTAAAATCTATACATAGGGTTATGTAAAATCAAAAACTTTGGCTTCGTGTTAGGGTTAGCAAAGATCTGTAAATAGGGCTTGGTAGGAGTTAAAATTAGGGTTAAGGTTAGGGTTGCTGAGGTAATCTGCCGCTGGCGCCGAAGACCAGAAAGTCGCCGGCAAGTCGAGCCGCTCGCAGAGAGGACCCTTCGCGACCCACGTCACTAATTCCCGCTACAATAGCTTTCTAGGCCGTGAAAGGTCTGTGGACCGAGGAATGATATTCATGGCCCACCGAAACACTCCGAGGAAACTCGACTGATTCCGGGGACTACGACAGCGCTCAGCCCTAGAAACGCAAGGAGTGATAGCAATGCTAGCGAAGGCGTCCCTAACACTCCCCTTCAAGATAGAGTCTACTGTCAACGCGCGGTTTAGGAAAGCCAACCTCGAGGCATGTCGATGACTTGCTAAGTGTGGCAATCCCATCCCCCATCCATGACACGGACGCTGGACAAAGACTTCTCTTCAGACCTGATGTTTGCGCCAACCCCACAAGAGGGTGAGCAACGAGCACTCGACCGATGGTCTTTACAGATATTTGCTTCGGAATAACCATTTTTTTTTATTGCGCACGCAACGAGTCCTTAGTTGTGCAGTAAGTAAGTCAAGTAAGAACCGTAAAAAGGCCTTAACAATGTAATCACCCGCGCAAATCTGTTCAGCAAAGAATATATGCAAGCAATACCAGCAATTATTGCCGTGCCGTAACGTGAATGAGTTCGAACTTTACTGTCGATAACTCCTAAACGGTAGATTTTATCAAAATTTCTTTGTTATTTTCGAATTAAGCATGTAAATTTACACATAAAAATAACTATTCAGCAAATTTTTATAACCTATTTAGCACGAGGCTTTAAAAGCAAATTACCCTGAATTACCCTGTTCAGACATTAATTTTTCAACATCAAATATGTGTTTCGAATTTCAAATAAACATAATTTAATGACTACAAATAAAGAAAATAAGCACTCTAAAGTTAATTTTTTAATAATTTGTGAGAAAAAAGGCGTGGGAAAAGGAAGAAAATGTATAAGGATAATGATATTCTTGATTGCATGAAATAAACGCGACGTCTGAAATAATAGATTTAGCATTCATTTTTCGACATCGAATATGTTCTTCCAATTTCAAATAAACACATTTTAAGGAGCACACATGAACCAAATAGGAGATCTACATTTAAATAAAAATAATTTCTGAAAATACCGCCGGAAAAGTAAGATAATGTGTAAATAAAAGGTTAAGTGTGAATCTATCAAATAAACGTGCCGTCCGAAATAGTAATTCTGGCATTTATTTTTCAACGTCGAATATGTGCTTCCAATTTGAAATAAAGATTTTAATGACTACAAATAAAGGAAATAAGCAATGAAAATCTCAAATGAAATAAGTTTTGAAAAAAAATGCGTGGCAAAAGTAAGAGAATGTGTAAAGAAAATGATAAGACTGATTGTATGAAATAAACGTGCCGTCCGAAATAATTGTTCTGGCACTTATTTGTGAACATCGTATATGCATTTCAAATTTCAAATAAACATATTTTAAGGACTACAAAAATAAAATAAGGATTCTACATTGAAATTAAATAATTTATGAAAAAAAATCGTGAGAAATGTAAGAGAAATAGTAAAGAAAATGATATGTATGATCGTATAAAATAAACGTGTTGTCGGAAATAATAGCTCTGGCACACATTTGTGAACATCGAATATGTGTTTCAAATTACAAAGAAACAAATTCTAAATAAGCAATCTAAATTTAAATTGAAATACATTTTGAAATGTAAGAGAATATTTAAAGGAATTGTATGAAATAAACGTGCCAACCAAAATAGTAGTTCTGGCATTCATTTTCATACAGCGAATATGTATTTCCAACATCGAATAAACACACTATAAAGGCATCAAATAAAAAAGATAAAACGTTTAGATTTTATTTGAAGTCATTTGTGAATAAAAGCATGAGAAATTAAGGTGAATGTGTAAAGAAAATAGCATGCATTTTTTTAATGAATTAAACGTTCCTTCAGACATACAAGTTTTGTGATTCTTATTTCTACATCGATTATGTGCTTACATTTTCAAATAAAAAAATTTAAGGACAACAAGAAAATAAGCCATCTAAATTTAAATTGTGAGAATTCGTGCAAATAGCGAGAGAAAATTAAGAGATTATGTAAAGAAGATGATATGCATGATTGTATGAAATAAACGTGCCGTCTGACATATCAGTTTTGTCATTCTTTTTCTATAACGAATATGTGCTTATAATTTCAAATAAACACATTTTAAGGACAACAAACGAAGAAAATAATCCACCTAAATTTAAATTGTAAGAATTTGTGAAAATATCGAGACAAAATTAAGAGATTATGTAAATAAAATGATATGCATGATTGTATGAAATAATCGTGCCGACTGATTTAGCAGTTTTGTCATTCTATTTTCTAAATCGACTTACTTTTTGAAATAAACACATTTTAGGAACAACAAATCAAGAAAATAAATCATGTAAATTTAAATTGTAAGAATTTGTAAAAATAGCGCGAGAAAAGTAAGATAAT
This sequence comes from Acanthosepion pharaonis, assembly GCA_903632075.3. NCBI lineage: Eukaryota > Metazoa > Mollusca > Cephalopoda > Sepiida > Sepiidae > Acanthosepion > Acanthosepion pharaonis. The sequence continues at coordinate 76,657 of CAHIKZ030000758.1, read as the reverse complement.
ATGTAAAGAAAATGATATGAATGTTTGCATGAAATAAACGTGCCGTCTGTTATGGTGTTCATTCGTAGATATAACGGTAAAGAACAAGAGAAAACGACAATACATGTTAAGCTTACAAGGGAGGCAACGCTCTGCTTCCAAACAAAGCGACCTCTTTTATTCCAGGAAGTAATTGGCTATCCAGGAAAGGTAACTCATGTCCTGCCATCCTCCTTTCAGTATAAGAATTGTTTACTGAAAAAAAACTTTATAAGTTGTATTTTTGGGGAGGCTTTATGACACGACCAGATCTAGTGATTGTTTGTTGGTTTGATGTCACTATGCTGCGTTTTATGTGCAGGTCTAAGTGTTGCTTTAGACGGAGTGCAGATGTTGGAGGGTGTGTTGGATGTACCTGCAGGTGGTGTGTTCGGAATATTAGGAGGTGGAGGCTCAGAGTGAGGCGGGGACGTACTATGGTGAGACATCAGTGCCTTGTTGCTAACATCTTCCTTGAGATGCCTACGGTTTCTGCGAAGAACCTGTCCTGTTGGGGTTTCAATGATGTATGAACGTGGTTCAGTGCAGACTTTTCTGACCACAGCTGAAGTCCACTTCCTCGTATTCTGTTCTTGTACTCGCACCAGTTGTCCTGTGCTAAGTTTGGAAAGATCCTTTGCATATTGATCATGTTGTTTTCCCTGCAACCAGGCGATCCTGAATTTCTTCTTTCCGGGCATTATTACTGGTGCATTTTGTGGGGAGATTACTGACCAGTTTCCGATTAAATAGTAGTTCTCCCGGGGATGGGATTATGTGATCCATTGGAGTCAATCGGAGGCACAGAAGACTCATTTCTACGTCTCGGTTGCTCAGTATGGCCTTCTTCATGGCTCCCTTGATGGTCTGTATGCACCGATCTGCCATTCCATTCGATTGGGGGGTATTTGGGAGAAGAGGTGATGTGCTCAAAATCCCATGCTTTGGCAAATTCTTTAAAATGCTGAGAGCTAAAATGTGGCCCATTGTCACTGATAAGCCTTTCCGGGACTCCTTGTTCAGCAAAGATTTGCTTGGTAAGATCAATGACTTCCTTGCTGGAGAATTCCCTTAGTTTGCGAATGAAGGGGTATTTGGAGTAGTAATCCACAATGAAGAGGTAATTATGCCTGTTAAGGTTGAAAATATCAGTAACCACGATTTGCCATGGTCGTACTGGGATCTCGTGTGGCATTAGGGACTCTGCAGTTTGGGACTTCTGGAGTTCTTGACATATGGCGCATTGTTGTACTATCTTATCGATGTCGCTATTTATGCCACTCCAGAAAACCTTTTGCCCTGAGCTTGCATTTTTCGCTCCCTTGGTGACCATAATGTATTTTTCCAGTGTTTCGGACTGCATTGACTTAGGGAACAGTATCCTGTCACCTTTGAGCAAAATGCCATTCTCAATAGAGAGCTCATCTCGATAAGACCAGTATGGATGAAGATCTTTATGTAGTTCTCTACGAGATTCTGGTCAGCCTTGAAGAATACGTGCCCTTAATTCACACAATATTGGGTCGGCATTAGTTGCTTGACGGATCTGAGTTAATTTTTTAGATGAGAATTGCACGAAGTCTACTTTGATGTTTAAGTCAATGATTTCTTTGTTCTTTTTGTTGGGAAGTATGGATAGTCCATCTGCCAGTAGCATCTCTTTGCCCGGTCGATATTTGATGACCATATCATATTCTTGGAGTTTTTATAGAATTCGTTGAAGTCGGCGGAGGTGGGGGGTTCTGCTGTTATGTTCTTGAGGCAAATCATATCCAAGGGTTTGTGGTCGCTTTCAACTTCGAATGAACATCCGTAAATATATGTTCGAAATCATTCGCAGCCGAATACAACAGATAAGAGCTCCTGCTCGATATTGGCATAGCGCTGCTCTGTTTCGGTCAGGGATTTTGAAGCGAAAGCCATGGGTTTGCCTTCTTGGATTAGTGCTGCTCCCAAGCCTCTAGATGATGCATCGACTTGTATTAGGGACTTTTTAGATGGGTCATAATAGTGTAGTAGCATTTCTGTGCATATCAAGTCCTTTATTTCTTGCAGTGACTTCTGGTGGCTATTGCTCCAAACATAGTCAGTATCTTTTCTCAAGAGCTCCCTGAGGTTTGCCGTGAGGTCCGAAAGCCTAGGAATGAATGGCGCCATGTAGGTAATAATTCCTAGTACCTTCTGCAGCTCGGTAATATTCCCTGGACTAAGGGGTGATTTTATTTCCTCCACTTTCTGGGGATCTGGGTGTATCCCATTCCTGTCGAAGATAGCACCGAAGAGTTTAATTTGTTCCTGGTCGATTGCACATTTGCTACTGTTAAATGTGAGGCCATCAGTTCGTGCTGTCTCCATCAACTTTCGTAAGTTGAGGTCGTGCTCCTCTTTGGTTTTTCCGTGGATAATAACATCATCGATCAACGATAAAGCTCCAGTGCACTTTTCTATGATCCTGTCCATCCTTTGTTGGAAAACATCCTGAGACATAACTAGGCCAAAGGGCATTCTTCGAAAACAGTACCTTCAAAGGGAGAATTAAATGTAGTTAAATTGTGACTCCCTGTCAAGCTTGACAGACCAGTAGCCATGTTTTGCATCCAGGTTGGAGAAGAATTTGGTGCCGGACAGTTTATGTGGTGCTCTTCCATGGTTGGAGTTTTGTGGTGGCAACGCGATGCTTATTTAGGTCTTTGGAATCTAAACATAGGCGGGGTTTGCCGTTGCTCTTGCGCACATACACGATGTTGTTAACCCAATCTGTTGGTTCATTGACTTTGCGGATTATTGTTTGGGAAATCATTCCATTTAATTCTGCCTTTATTTCGTCTCTCGTGTGGATGGGGTATTTTCTGGGTTCATGAACTATCGGATGGTTATTTGGTCGAAGTACGATGTGGTATTCCCCTGCGAAGTCACCAATCCGATCAAATTGGTCCGGATATGCTTCAATCAGATCATTCGTGGAGTTGATTGGTGTATTGACTGATGGGGTAACTGGGGTACCTGTCGAATAATTGACTGGGGCACACTTTGTTCTCTGAATGGAACAGTGTAGGGTAACCAGTTTTAAGTCCTGAAGGGAGGGTAAACCTAGTATGGTAGATACCAATGGAGGTCACTACGTAGAATTTACGTACCTCCATTCACTCTTGTATGCACATTGAATCTGAATGGATCCATGCTGCTTTTTACAAGATCCGTTGTACGCTGTAAGTACTACATGTTCTTTCTGTGTTGTGCCAGGACGTGGTTGTCCATTCCGGTCTTCATATTCAGTAAACATTCGCTGAAATGTGCGCAAGGGAGGCAACGCCTTTCCCCTCCACGTCTGTAACCACCTTGATTTTTTAATTCGTAACATCTTTCCTATTTGGTAATATTATGTCCAATGTGGCGAATACATCTGTCCGAAATTACTTTTACCATGGTCTTTCACCGAATGAAAAAGACATCTCAAAGTCGTCCATTACCTGTTCCTGAACGTCAATAGAGTTCTGACGGTCAATACGCGTTCTGTACCGGTGTGAATTTTTTGCGTTTGGTAGACTTGTTTGTATGTGGCTGTAGAAAAATAAGAATAAAAACAGATGAAGATAAACAAAAATTATGTAACTGTAGAAACCCTCACAACTGTCCTCCTCAAAATAAATGTCGCACGGAATCATTAGTATACCAATGCAATATCTCTTCTATTGAAAATCCTGAAAACATAAAAATCTATATAGGTTGCACAAGCCATGAGTTCAAAAGCGTTTCAACCAACATCAAAGTTCATTTAGGATAAATAAATATAGAAATCAAACATCTCTCTCAAAGTACTTCTGGCACCTAAAAGTATCCAATAACACAACTACAGTAAAATGGAAGTTAATAAGAAAAGCTAGAATATGTAGGTCATTAAATGAACCATGTCCTTTATGCATATCATGAGAAACTATATATTAAATTAAAATTTAATGAATCAGACAAAAGAAATAGCTATTTTTTGCCGTCATTGTCAAAAGTTTTTCTTAAATAGTATTTAAAAAGTGTGACCTAGTAATATACATACTTATATTTGTTATGAAAAAAAATTTTTATATACAAAGTAATTCTATTACATTTACTTGTTTTGATAAGAAATATAGTCTATTAAAATTAAGACTGAAAATATTCTAAAATTGTGCTTAAATAAGACAATTCTAACCTAAACATCTTTAACAATTGGCTAAATAAAATGTATTCTAACCTAATCATCTCTCTCAAAAGTACTTGAATTGAAAAAAAAAGAATCAATAAAACACCTACAGTAAATTAAATTAATAAGAAAAAACTAGAGTATGTTTGGCCATTAAATGACCCATGCCTTTTGTACATACACGAGAAACTATATATTATTAAGTTTATAAAAAATATAAAAAATAAAAATTTACTGAAACTCAGTAAATTTTAAAAAAATAAGTTACTCCAAAATTCGCTTGAGGATGAAATGGAACTAAGGTTTTTAATTTAATTACAAAATTAAATTCGAAGCTTTTAGCTTCCATTTTTGAAACATGGTTATTACTGTGTAGCGAAAAAACAAACATATTTTATACATGTGCAATGTATAAAGAAGATGAAAGGAAGAATGAAGTGATGGTTTTTCACTTTTGGTCGGATCAGTGGAAGTTACGTAGTTGTCTCTCCAGATTTGTATAATATGCATTCATTATTGTTATTATGCGACACTGATGCAAGGTAATTATGTCCTTAAGCATTTGATGAGGAAAAATGTTATATAACTTACCTATGAAGACTAATGAGTATATCCCAATCCTAATAAATACATTGGACACTATTGTAAGTAGGGGTAATATGCTAAGTAGTCCACCATTAGCAGTAGTTTACCTATTTCACGCCGCTGGCGAGTTTTTTTTATTTTGTTGATGTTGTAAAGATTACCATTTCATTTCCAACCTCCGTTTTGGTTATTCCTCATTCACTGTTTCTAGGTTACAAAAAAAAAAAAAAAAACGAAAAAATAATCCACCAAAAAGGAGAGTAATATATAAAATGATCAAAGGAAAATGATGCGAAGTTTTCGAACCCTGGTCGGATTATTGAAAGTTACTGAGTTGTCTCTCCGAATTAGTACAATATGCGAGGAAATTATGCCCTTATATATTTTATGGTGAAAAGTGTATTTTAATAGACCAGAAAAGGAAGTGCAATGTATAAAAAGATGAAAGGAAGAATCATGTGAATGTTTGGAACATTTGGTCGGATTAATGGAATTTATTTAGTTATCAATCCGGATTACTATAACATGTATTTTTAATGTTATTATGAGAAACTAATGCAAGTGCTATGTGTAAATTAGACGAAAGGAAGAAAGGTTTCGAAATTTTGGCCGGCTTAATGGAAGCTACCTAAATTTCTCCCATATTTATACTATATGCATTCATTAAAGTTATTATTTTTCATTCCATACTATTTACAAATTCCTGACGGATTATTTGACATTTTACATTATCTAGTTTCACAAACATCACATCTTTTCATCATATTATATATAAGGACATAATTTCCTTGCATTATAGCCGCATAATAACATTTATTTTTTTTGGCAATTCACGACAAGCAAGGCGGAAGTGCGTCTGATTCGCATGTGGGTACATAAAATGAAGGTGAAACAAAAGACTGTGTATATGAAGTAAAGATGAAAGATGAACGTGGTTCAGATGGTGATTGGCGTTGCATTTAAATTTTTGAATATTGTAGTTATCAGGGAAGCAAGTAAACGGAAGGAAGTTTCATAGGCGGGATGTGCTAGAAAAGCTCTTCGAGTAGTAACTATTTCAACGGTAAAAGGGTGGGACCTAGTTAAGTAGACTAGTAGCAAGCTTAAATCTATGTAGTCGGGCACCAGGGAGTTTTTGCTCGACCGAACAGTTGCCATGAAAATATTCGTAGAAAAGACAGAGGGGAGCCACATCACGTCTGTGAGAAAGTGACTGGAGTCGAGATGCCAAGTCAGGATTGATTACATTGCAGATCCTTCTTTGGATTTTGTTGAGAACCTCGAGATGAACAGCTTTTAAATTAAAATAATTGATGAAAAAAGGAGAGATAATTAAGATGAAAGTTAATTTGCATTCTTGTATCAAATAAAAATGTCTTCTGAAATAGGAGTTCCGACATGCATTTTTCAACATGTATAATGTATTTCCAAATTCAAATAAATAAATAAAAATGTCAACAAATAAAGTAAATAAACAGTCTCCGTTTCAATTAAAATAATTGAAGAAAAAAGCGTGAGAAAAGTAAGAGAAAAGGAAAAGAAAATAGCAGCTTTGCTTGTATCAAATAAAAATGTCTTCTGAAATAGGAGTTCCGACATGCATTTTTCAACATGTATAATGTATTTCCAAATTCAAATAAATAAATAAAAATGTCAACAAGTAAAGAAAATAAACAGTCTCCGTTTCAATTAAAATAATTGAAGAAAAAAGCGTGAGAAAAGTAAGAGAAAAGGAAAAGAATATGGCAGTTTTGCTTGTATCAAATAAAAATGCCGTCTGAATAGTAGTTCCGGCATTCATTTTCCAACCTTTAAAATTTGTTCCCAATTGCAAATAAACAAATATATAGGGCAACAAAAAAGCAAATACAGTGTTTCCATTCCAATTAAAATAACTGAAGAAAAATCGCGAGAAAAGAATGAGAAATTGAAGGATCTGATTGTTTGTCTCAAATAAAAGTGCCGTCTGAAATAGTAGTTCCGACATTCATTTTCCAACCTTTAAAATTTATTCCCAATTGCAAATAAACAAATATATAGGGCAACAAAAAAGCAAATACAGTGTTTCCATTCCAATTAAAATAACTGAAGAAAAATCGCGAGAAAAGAATGAGAAATTGAAGGATCTGATTGTTTGTCTCAAATAAAAGTGCCGTCTGAAATAGTAGTTCCGACATTCATTTTCCAACCTTTAAAATTTGTTCCCAATTGCAAATAAACAAATATATAGGGCAACAAAAAAGCAAATACAGTGTTTCCATTCCAATTAAAATAACTGAAGAAAAATCGCGAGAAAAGAATGAGAAATTGAAGGATCTGATTGTTTGTCTCAAATAAAGTGCCGTCTGAAATAGTAGTTCCGGCATTCATTTTTCCAACCTTTAAAATTTGTTCCCCCAATTGCAAATAAACAAATATATAGGGCAACAAAAAAGCAAATACAGTGTTTCCATTCCAATTAAAATAACTGAAGAAAAATCGCGGGAAAAGAATGAGAAATTGAAGGATCTGATTGTTTGTCTCAAATAAAAGTGCCGTCTGAAATAGTAGTTTCGGCATTCATTTTCCAACCTTTAAAATTTGTTTCCCATTGCAAATAAACAAATATAGAGGGCAACAAAAAGCAAATACAGTGTTTCCATTCCAATTAAAATAACTGAAGAAAAATCGCGAGAAAAGAATGAGAATTGAAGGATCTGATTGTTTGTCTCAAATAAAAGTGCCGTCTGAAATAGTAGTTCCGGCATTCATTTTTCCAACCTTTAAAATTTGTTCCCAATTGCAAATAAACAAATATATAGGGCAACAAAAAAGCAAATACAGTGTTTCCATTCCAATTAAAATAACTGAAGAAAAATCGCGAGAAAAGAATGAGAAATTGAAGGATCTGATTGTTTGTCTCAAATAAAAGTGCCGTCTGAAATAGTAGTTTCGGCATTCATTTTCCAACCTTCAAAATTTGTTCCCAATTGCAAATAAACAAATATATAGGGCAACAAAAAAAAATACAGTGTTTCCATTCCAATTAAAATAACTGAAGAAAAAAATCGCGAGAAAAGAATGAGAAATTGAAGGATCTGATTGTTTGTCTCAAATAAAAGTGCCGTCTGAAATAGTAGTTTCGGCATTCATTTTCCAACCTTTAAAATTTGTTCCCCCATTGCAAATAAACAAATATATAGGGCAACAAAAAAGCAAATACAGTGTTTCCATTCCAATTAAAATAACTGAAGAAAAATCGCGGGAAAAGAATGAAATTGAAGGATCTGATTGTTTGTCTCAAATAAAAGTGCCTCTGAAATAGTAGTTTCGGCATTCATTTTCCAACCTTTAAAATTTGTTCCCAATTGCAAATAAACAAATATATAGGGCAACAAAAAAGCAATACAGTGTTTCCATTCCAATTAAAATAACTGAAGAAAAATCGCGAGAAAAGAATGAGAAATTGAAGGATCTGATTGTTTGTCTCAAATAAAAGTGCCGTCTGAAATAGTAGTTTCGGCATTCATTTTCCAACCTTTAAAATTTGTTCCCAATTGCAAATAAACAAATATATAGGGCAACAAAAAAGCAAATACAGTGTTTCCATTCCAATTAAAATAACTGAAGAAAAATCGCGAGAAAAGAATGAGAAATTGAAGGATCTGATTGTTTGTCTCAAATAAAAGTGCCAAATCTGAAATAGTAGTTTCGGCATTCATTTTCCAACCTTTAAAATTTGTTCCCAATTGCAAATAAACAAATATAAATATATAAATCAACAAAAAAAAATAAATACAGTGTTTCCATTCCAATTAAAATAATTGAAGAAAAATCGCGAAAAAAAATGAGAAAAGAATTGAAGGATCTGATTGTTTGTCTCAAATAAAAGTGCCGTCTGAAATAGTAGTTCCGGCATTCATTTTCCAACCTTTAAAATTTGTTCCCAATTGCAAATAAACAAATATATAGGGCAACAAAAAAGCAAATACAGTGTTTCCATTCCAATTAAAATAACTGAAGAAAAAATCGCGAGAAAAAGAATGAGAAATTGAAGGATCTGATTGTTTGTCTCAAATAGAAGTGCCGTCTGAAATAGTAGTTCAGGCATTCATTTCCAACCTTTAAAATTTGTTCCCCGTATTGCAAATAAACAAATATATAGGGCAACAAAAAAGCAAATACAGTGTTTCCATTCCAATTAAAATAATTGAAGAAAAATCGCGAGAAAAGAATGAGAAATTGAAGGATCTGATTGTTTGTCTCAAATAAAAGTGCCGTCTGAAATAGTAGTTCCGGCATTCATTTTCCAACCTTTAAAATTTGTTCCCAATTGCAAATAAACAAATATATAGGGCAACAAAAAAGCAAATACAGTGTTTCCATTCCAATTAAAATAACTGAAGAAAATCGCGAAAAAGAATGAGAAATTGAAGGATCTGATTGTTTGTCTCAAATAAAAAAGTGCCGTCTGAAATAGTAGTTCCGGCATTCATTTTCCAACCTTTAAAATTTGTTCCCAATTGCAAATAAACAAATATATAGGGAACAAAAAAAAGCAAATACAGTGTTTCCATTCCAATTAAAATAACTGAAGAAAAATCATGAGAAAAGAATGAGAAATTGAAGGATCTGATTGTTTGTCTCAAATAAAAGTGCCGTCTGAAATAGTAGTTCCGGCATTCATTTTCCAACCTTTAAAATTTGTTCCCAATTGCAAATAAACAAATATATAGGGCAACAAAAAAAAACAAATACAGTGTTTCCATTCCAATTAAAATAACTGAAGAAAAATCGCGAGAAAAGAATGAGAAATTGAAGGATCTGATTGTTTGTCTCAAATAAAAGTGCCAAAAGTCTGAAATAGTAGTTCCGGCATTCATTTTCCAACCTTTAAAATTTGTTCCCAATTGCAAATAAACAAATATATAGGGCAACAAAAAAGCAAATACAGTGTTTCCATTCCAATTAAAATAACTGAAGAAAAATCGCGAGAAAAGAATGAGAAATTGAAGGATCTGATTGTTTGTCTCAAATAAAAGTGCCGTCTGAAATAGTAGTTCCGGCATTCATTTTCCAACCTTTAAAATTTGTTCCCAAATTCAAATAAACAAATATAAAGGGCAACAAAAAAATAAATACAGTGTTTCCATTCCAATTAAAATAATTGAAGAAAAATCAAACAGAAAAAAGAATGAAAATTGAAGGATCTGATTGTTTGTCTCAAATAAAAGTGCCGTCTGAAATAGTAGTTTTCAAAAAATTTTCCCAACACCAAATAAATTTAAAAAAAATTTTGTTCCCAATAACTGCAAATAAACAAATATATAGGGCAACAAAAAATTTGTTTCCCAAAAATAAACAAATCTATAATGTTTTCCATTCAATTAAAATAATTGAAGAAAAATCGGGAAAAGAATGAGAAATTGAAGGATCTGATTGTTTGTCTCAAATAAAAATGCCGTCTGAAATAGTAGTTCCGGCATTAATTTTCCAACCTTTAAAATTTGTTCCCAATTGCAAATAAACAAATATATAGGGCAACAAAAAAAAGCAAATACAGTGTTTCCATTCCAATTAAAATAACTGAAGAAAAATCGCTTATTTAAAGAATGAGAAATTGAAGGATCTGATTGTTTGTCTCAAATAAAAGTGCCGTCTGAAAATAGTAGTTCCGGCATTCATTTTCCAACCTTTAAAATTTGTTCCCAATTGCAAATAAACAAATATATAGGGCAAAAAAATTAAAATAATGCAAAAAAGAATACAGTGTTTCCATTTCCAATTAAAATAATTGAAGAAAAAAAGCATAAAACGCGAGAAAAAAATCGAATGAAAATTGAAGGATCTGATTGTTTTGTCTCAAATAAAAGTGCCGTCTGAAATAGTAGTTCCGGCATTCATTTTCCAACCTTTAAAATTTGTTCCCAATTGCAAATAAACAAATATATAGGGCAACAAAAAAATGCAAATACAGTGTTTTAGTTCATTCCAATTAAAATAACTGAAGAAAAATCGAGAAAAGAATGAGAAATTGAAGGATCTGATTGTTTGTCTCAAATAAAAGTGCCGTCTGAAATAGTAGTTCATCATTCATTTTCCAACCTTTAAAAATTTTGTTCCCAATAAAATAAACAAATATATAGGGCAACAAAAAGCTTGAATACAGTGTTTCCATTCCAATTAAAATAATTGAAGAAAAATCGCGAGAAAAGAATGAGAAATTGAAGGATCTGATTGTTTGTCTCAAATAAAAGTGCCGTCTGAAATAGTAGTTCCGGCATTCATTTTCCAACCTTTAAAATTTGTTCCCAATTGCAAATAAACAAATATATAGGGCAACAAAAAAGCAAATACAGTGTTTCCATTCCAATTAAAATAACTGAAGAAAAATCGCGAGAAAAGAATGAGAAATTGAAGGATCTGATTGTTTGTCTCAAATAAAAGTGCCGTCTGAAATAGTAGTTCCGGCATTCATTTTCCAACCTTTAAATTTGTTCCCAATTGCAAATAAACAAATATATAGGGCAACAAAAAAGCAAATACAGTGTTTCCATTCCAATTAAAATAACTGAAGAAAAAATCGCGAGAAAAAGAATGAGAATTGAAGGATCTGATTGTTTGTCTCAAATAAAATCGTAAAAAGTCTGAAATAGTAGTTCCGGTATTCACTTTCCAACCTTTAAAATTTGTTCCCAATTGCAAATAAACAAATATATAGGGCAACAAAAAGCAAATACAGTGTTTCCATTCCAATTAAAATAACTGAAGAAAAATCGCGAGAAAAGAATGAGAAATTGAAGGATCTGATTGTTTGTCTCAAATAAAAAGTGCCGTCTGAAATAGTAGTTCCGCATTCATTTTCCAACCTTTAAAAATTTGTTCCCAATTGCAAATAAACAAATATATAGGGCAAATCAAAAAAAGCATCAGTTTTTCCATTCCAATTAAAATAAATGAAGAAAAATCGCGAGAAAAGAATGAAAATTGAAGGATCTGATTGTTTTGTCTCAAATAAAAGTGCCGTCTGAAATAGTAGTTCCGACATTCATTTTCCAACCTTTAAATTTGTTCCCCAATTGCAAATAAACAAATATATAGGGCAACAAAAATTTACAGTGTTTCCATTCCAATTAAAATAACTGAAGAAAAATCGCGAGAAAAGAATGAGAAATTGAAGGATCTGATTGTTTGTCTCAAATAAAAGTGCCGTCTGAAATAGTAGTTCCGGCATTCATTTTTTTCAACATCTAGAACGTATTTCCAAATTCAAATAAATAAACATAAAGAACAAAAACTAGATAAATAAATAATCAGTCGCCATTTAAATTAAAATAATTGAAAATAGAAACGTGAGAAAATTAAGAACAAGAGAAATGTGAAGAATCTTCATGCTTGTACCAACTAAAATTCCCAATTTAAATAAGCAAGTATTAAAAAAAAAATCAATAATCAAACACCATTTAAATTTAAAAAAAATGTTTGTAAAGTAAGAGAATGGGGACAAGGAAAAAATAAGCATGCTTGTATGAAATGAAAATGTCGTCTGAAATAGTACTTCCGGCATTCATTTATAAACTTTATAATGTGATTCGATTAAGTTCCATACTCTATAATGTGTTCATTTATATATTGCGTTTTTTTCTGGGGGATTAGCTTATATCTTGCATCACCAATTATTTAAAGATATAATCTTCTTACATTATAGTAGTATAACAGCATTAACTAATGCATATTGTATTAATCCAATGAAACTCTTAAGGAACTTCCGGTAATCCGAAATCCTTCACATTTGTCTTTCTTTCTCCTTATTTATACATTGCCATACTGTTTCTGGTAGATTTGTTTACATTTTGTATCATCTGACACATAAGGACATAATCTTCTTATATTTTCTTATATTATGGTAGCACGCCAGCCTTAATGAATGAATATTTTACTAATCCGTGGAGACTGATTCCAATAATGGGACCAAAAGGACGAAAAGCTTTACATCACACTTCCATTCATCTTATTTTTATATTGACTTCTTGTTTCTGGTGGATTACATTACATTTTGTATCACCTAATTCAGGAGGTCATATTTTACTTATATTAGTGCAGTACAATAGCATAAAAGAATGCATATTGTACTAAACTAAATAAATTACTTCTAATCGGGCCAAAAGTTCGAAAACCTTCACATCATTCTTCCATTCGTTACATTTAGACATTTCCCGCTAAATTCTGGCGGATTAGTTGACATTTTCCACCATCTTATAATTCAGGACATTATTTTCTTATATTATGTTAGTAGGAGGCACGATAGATACTTCCATCCGAAATGCTTTTTAACGGTTCGGATGGAGGTATCGGAGAGTCGAGTTCGAATTCCAGTCGAATCCATTACATTCACTTACATGCTAATACCCTTAATCGTTTACTTCTCCCTCCAGCTATGGTTAAATGGCAGGACAGACTAGATTCTATAGCCTTGGATAGTCTAGAAGAAGGACAACTCTGAATTCAAAACACCGGAAGGTCGTTTGGGGGACTTGTCACACGTAGTGTACCAGGTTTCTGTATTCGGCTCTTCAAAAAGTGTGGTTGGTTCTGCACAAAGTCTTCACTATTATAATTAAATCATATGTTGGTGTCTGGCTGTCGGTTCTTGGAATTGAACTGCTTGAACCTCATACGTCGAATACGACAGGAGAGTCCACTATTATGTTAGTATAGCAACATTAATGGACTTCTAAATAACTTCCGTTAATCGTGTAAAAAGTTTAAAAAAATTACATTCTTTCTCCATTCATCTTATTTATAAATTGCCCTCTAGTTTATTTTGAATGAGATTAGAGTTTTCATCATCTTATAATTAAACATATAATTTTCTTTCATTAGTGTAGTATAACAGCATCAACGGAGCCATACTTTACTAATCCGACGAGATTCAGAAGGAACGTCTGCTAATCGGGCCAAAAGGTCGAAAACTCTCGCATCATTCTTCCATTCACCTGATAACCCTAATATCTATGTCGGATTAGTATTAATATTATATCAACACTTACATAAGACCATATTTTTCCTTAACATAAATGATTATATATTGTATTTATCCCAAGAGCATTCTAAATCATGTCCTCTAATCCGATCAAATATTCAGAATCCTTTCTATCGTGCTTCCTTTCGTATTGGTTAACAACTGCCACCCATTTCGGATGCATTATTTAAATATTGCATCTTCTAAAACAAAATGACATATATTCCCGATATGAAAAAAGCAAAATAACATTAATGAATGCGTATTGTACTGCTCCCGATAGGTTTCTATGTCACTTCCGCTAATCCGACCAAATGTTCTGAAACCTTTACATCCTACTTTCTTTCAATTTGGTTAATAATTTCCAGTTTTTCTTCTGGTGGATTATTTTAAGATTTGCAGCATTTAATACAAAAGTTCATAATTTCATAATATCAACGAAGCAAAATAAACGTAATAAATGTGTATTGTACTACTTCCGGGAGGCTTCTAAATCACATCCGCTAACCCGGCCAATTGTCCTGAATTCTTTACACCATACTTCCAGTCATCTTGTTTAACTATATACAGGATTTTCTGTTTGATTATTTAGAATTTTACATTATTCAATACCAAAGTACACAATTTCCTTATACAAATGTAGCAATAATGAATGCGTACTGTAGTACAAATTGAATGCTTCCAAGTCATTTCCGCTAGTCCGGCCCAATCATTGGAATCCTTTACATCCTTCTTCCGTTCATTTTGTTTAAAAGTTTTCAATCTTTTTTGGATCATTTTAAGTGATTTTAAATTTTAAATCCTTCAATACAAAATGAGACAATTTTCTGATATAAGTGAAGCTAAATAAAATGAATAAGTGCGTATTGTATTACTCCACGCATATTTCTATGTCACTTCCTGTAACCCAAATAAATCCTTCGGAATCCTGTCTGTCTTTTTTCTTTTCATTTTGTTTAAGAATTTCCAGTCTTTTTCTCGTAGATTATTTTAAATTTTTCATCATTTCCTGATATAAGAGATGCAAAATAAAATCAATGAATGCTTATTGTACTACTCCTTGGAGGCGTCTAAATCACTTTCTATAAATTAGACCAAAAATTCGGAATCCTTTTCATCGTAATTCCTTCATTTTGTTTAATAATTTCCAGTTTTTCTCGTAGATTATTTAAAATTTTTCAGAATCTAATATAAAATGACTCAATTCCTTATATAGAGTGTGAGTTCAATACCCGGTTAAGGCAGTGGAGAACTTTCAGAGGGGAATTAACAGGAGATAACTGATAACTGACATCCATTAGACATGGACCGTGGAACTAGAACAGTCTACCTCAGGACGAAATAAGGGTTCAGTTCGACGAAATAAAGGGTTAGTTTGACATTCCAATCACCTTTCTTGGGGCAGAAACTGAACAACGGTCGAAACCCGTTGTAATAAATATGACGATATCGCACCCGACCTGGAAGTTACTGAGAAAGCTACTGAAACATCTAAAAACGTCACCAGCGGAAAACATAACGAATGCCGTTAACTTCCGGTGACTCAGGTTTTCAATCAACGTCTCACACAAACTTTAATAAAATCGAAAACATTTTCCATATTTAACGAACTTTCCTAACCAAAAAACAATTTTGAAACTGGATCGTTTATATAAGACTGAGATTCGATCCGAATGGAACCCTTGGACTGGCCGGCCTGGACCTGTTAGGACAGAAGGTAATTTTTCAGTCATCACCCAATATTTTGATATCGCTAACAGGATACGTTGCCGACCACGACCTTGTATCAATCTTGATTTAGTTCCAATCGAATTAATTCTTCCACGGATTTAACTCGCCCGGCCTTTTGGCTGGGGTTTTGACAATTAATGGATCGTTTCTTGGTGGAAGACTGAGATTCGATCAAGCTTTGACTAGCTTGGACTGGCTTCGGCCTGGACCTGTTAGGACAAGTTATGACCAGCTTTGACTAGGCTCTGACCAGCTTGGACAAGCTCTGACCAATATTTTGACCAGTGGCCTATGAGTGGAAACACTCGGGTCTCCCACGTTAATCGACCTTGTGTCATATCTTGATTTAGTGGGAATCAAGTAAATACCATTCTTCCACGGATTTAACTCGCCCGGCCTTTTGGCTGGGGTTTTGACAATTAATGGATCGTTTCTTGGCGGAAGACTGAGATTCGATCAAGCTTTGACTAGCTTGGACTGGCTTCGGCCTGGACCTGTTAGGACAAGTTATGACCAGCTTTGACTAGGCTCTGACCAGCTTGGACAAGCTCTGACCAATATTTTGACCAGTGGCCTATGAGGAAAAACACTCGGGTCTCCCACGTTAATCGACCTTGTGTCATATCTTGATTTAGTGGGAATCAAGTAAATACCATTCTTCCACGGATTTAACTCGCCCGGCCTTTTGGCTGGGGGTTTTGACAATTAATGGATCGTTTCTTGGTGGAAGACTGAGATTCGATCAAGCTTTGACTAGCTTGGACTGGCTTCGGCCTGGACCTGTTAGGACAAGTTATGACCAGCTTTGACTAGGCTCTGACCAGCTTGGACAAGCTCTGACCAATATTTTGACCAGTGGCCTATGAGTGGAAACACTCGGGTCTCCCACGTTAATCGACCTTGTGTCATATCTTGATTTAGTGGGAATCAAGTAAATACCATTCTTCCACGGATTTAACTCGCCCGGCCTTTTTTGGCTGGGGGTTTTGACAATTAATGGATCGTTTCTTGGTGGAAGACTGAGATTCGATCAAGGCTTTGACTAGCTTGGACTGGCTTCGGCCTGACCTGTTAGGACAAGTTATGACCAGCTTTGACTAGGCTCTGACCAGCTTGGACAAGCTCTGACCAATATTTTGACCAGTGGCCTATGAGTGAAACACTCGGGTCTCCCACGTTAATCGACCTTGTGTCATATCTTGATTTAGTGGGAATCAAGTAAATACCATTCTTCCACGGATTTAACTCTGCCCGGCCTTTTGGCTGGGGGTTTTGACAATTAATGGATCGTTTCTTGGTGGAAGACTGAGATTCGATCAAGCTTTGACTAGCTTTTGACTGGCTTCGGCCTGGACCTGTTAGGACAAGTTATGACCAGCTTTGACTAGGCTCTGACCAGCTTGGACAAGCTCTGACCAATATTTTGACCAGTGGCCTATGAGTGGAAACACTCGGGTCTCCCACGTTAATCGACCTTGTGTCATATCTTGATTTAGTGGGAATCAAGTAAATACCATTCTTCCACGGATTTAACTCGCCCGGCCTTTTGGCTGGGGGTTTTGACAATTAATGGATCGTTTCTTGGTGGAAGACTGAGATTCGATCAAGCTTTGACTAGGGACTGGCTTCGGCCTGGACCTGTTAGGACAAGTTATGACCAGCTTTGACTAGGCTCTGACCAGCTTGGACAAGCTCTGACCAATATTTTGACCAGTGGCCTATGAGTGGAAACACTCGGGTCTCCCACGTTAATCGACCTTGTGTCATATCTTGATTTAGTGGGAATCAAGTAAATACCATTCTTCCACGGATTTAACTCGCCCGGCCTTTTGGCTGGGGGTTTTGACAATTAATGGATCGTTTCTTGGTGGAAGACTGAGATTCGATCAAGCTTTGACTAGCTTGGACTGGCTTCGGCCTGACCTGTTAGGACAAGTTATGACAAGCTTTGACTAGGCTCTGACCAGCTTGGACAAGCTCTGACCAATATTTTGACCAGTGGCCTATGAGTGGAAACACTCGGGTCTCCCACGTTAATCGACCTTGTGTCATATCTTGATTTAGTGGGAATCAAGTAAATACCATTCTTCCACGGATTTAACTCGCCCGGCCTTTTGGCTGGGGGTTTTGACAATTAATGGATCGTTTCTTGGTGGAAGACTGAGATTCGATCAAGGCTTTAACTAGCTTGGACTGGCTTCCAGGCCTGACCTGTTAGGACAAGTTATGACCAGCTTTTTACTAGGCTTCTGACCAGCTTGGACAAGCTTTCTTGACCAATATTTTGACCAGTGGCCTATGAGTGGAAACACTCTCTGACCAGGTCTCCCCACGTTAATCGACCTTGTGTCATATCTTGATTTAGTGGGAATCAAGTAAATACCATTCTTCCACGGATTTAACTCGCCCGGCCTTTTGGCTGGGGTTTTGACAATTAATGGATCGTTTCTTGGTGGAAGACTGAGATTCGATCAAGGCTTTGACTAGCTTGGACTGGCTTCGGCCTGGACCTGTTAGGACAAGTTATGACCAGCTTTGACTAGGCTCTGACCAGCTTGGACAAGCTCTGACCAATATTTTGACCAGTGGCCTATGAGTGGAAACACTCGGGTCTCCCACGTTAATCGACCTTGTGTCATATCTTGATTTAGTGGGAATCAAGTAAATACCATTCTTCCACGGATTTAACTCGACCGGCCTTTTGGCTGGGGGTTTTGACAATTAATGGATCGTTTCTTGGTGGAAGACTGAGATTCGATCAAGCTTTGACTAGCTTGACTAGCTTCGGCCTGGACCTGTTAGGACTTATGACCAGGCCTAGGACCTGTATTTTGAGGGAAACACTCGGTCTCCCACGTTAATCGACCAGTCATATCTTGATTTAGGGAATCAAATACCATTCTTCCACGGATTTAACTCAGCGGCCTTTTGGACAAGCTTGGTGGAAGACCAATATTTTGACCAGTGGCCTGTGACAAGTGGAAACACTCTGACCAGGACCAGTGGCTCCCACGTTAATCGACCTTGTGTCATATCTTGATTTAGTGGGAATCAAGTAAATACCATTCTTCCACGGATTTAACTCGCCCGGCCTTTTGGCTGGGGGTTTTGACAATTAATGGATCGTTTCTTGGTGGAAGACTGAGATTCGATCAAGGCTTTGACTAGCTTGGACTGGCTTCGGCCTGGACCTGTTAGGGACAAGTTATGACCAGCTTTGACTAGGCTCTGACCAGCTTGGACAAGCTCTGACCAATATATTTTGACCAGTGGCCTATGAGTGGGAAACACTCGGTCTCCCACGTTAATCGACCTTGTGTCATATCTTGATTTAGTGGGAATCAAGTAAATACCATTCTTCCACGGATTTAACTCGCCCGGCCTTTTGGCTGGGGGTTTTGACAATTAATGGATCGTTTCTTGGTGGAAGACTGAGATTCGATCAAGGCTTTGACTAGCTTGGACTGGCTTCGCCTGACCCTGTTAGGACAAGTTATGACCAGCTTTGACTAGGCTCTGACCAGCTTGGACAAGCTCTGACCAATATTTTGACCAGTGGCCTATGAGTGGAAACACTCGGGTCTCCCACGTTAATCGACCTTGTGTCATATCTTGATTTAGTGGGAATCAAGTAAATACCATTCTTCCACGGATTTAACTCGCCCGGCCTTTTGGCTGGGGGTTTTGACAATTAATGGATCGTTTCTTGGTGGAAGACTGAGATTCGATCAAGGCTTTGACTAGCTTGGACTGGCTTCGGCCTGGACCTGTTAGGACAAGTTATGACCAGCTTTGACTAGGCTCTGACCAGCTTGGACAAGCTCTGACCAATATTTTGACCAGTGGCCTATGAGTGGAAACACTCGGGTCTCCCACGTTAATCGACCTTGTGTCATATCTTGATTTAGTGGGAATCAAGTAAATACCATTCTTCCACGGATTTAACTCGCCCGGCCTTTTGGCTGGGGTTTTGACAATTAATGGATCGTTTCTTGGTGGAAGACTGAGATTCGATCAAGGCTTTGACTAGCTTGGACTGGCTTCGGCCTGGACCTGTTAGGACAAGTTATGACCAGCTTTGACTAGGCTCTGACCAGCTTGGACAAGCTCTGACCAATATTTTGACCAGTGGCCTATGAGTGGAAACACTCGGGTCTCCCACGTTAATCGACCTTGTGTCATATCTTGATTTAGTGGGAATCAAGTAAATACCATTCTTCCACGGATTTAACTCGCCCGGCCTTTTGGCTGGGGGTTTTGACAATTAATGGATCGTTTCTTGGTGGAAGACTGAGATTCGATCAAGCTTTGACTAGCTTGGACTGGCTTCGGCCTGGACCTGTTAGGACAAGTTATGACCAGCTTTGACTAGGCTCTGACCAGCTTGGACAAGCTCTGACCAATATTTTGACCAGTGGCCTATGAGTGGAAACACTCGGGTCTCCCACGTTAATCGACCTTGTGTCATATCTTGATTTAGTGGGAATCAAGTAAATACCATTCTTCCACGGATTTAACTCTTCCACGGCCTTTTGGCTGGGGGTTTTGACAATTAATGGATCGTTTCTTGGCGGAAGACTGAGATTCGATCAAGCTTTGACTAGCTTGGACTGGCTTCGGCCTGGACCTGTTAGGACAAGTTATGACCAGCTTTGACTAGGCTCTGACCAGCTTGGACAAGCTCTGACCAATATTTTGACCAGTGGCCTATGAGTGGAAACACTCCGGGTCTCCCACGTTAATCGACCTTGTGTCATATCTTGATTTAGTGGGAATCAAGTAAATACCATTCTTCCACGGATTTAACTCGCCCGGCCTTTTGGCTGGGGGTTTTGACAATTAATGGATCGTTTCTTGGCGGAAGACTGAGATTCGATCAAGCTTTAACTAGCTTGGACTGGCTTCGGCCTGGACCTGTTAGGACAAGTTATGACCAGCTTTGACTAGGCTCTGACCAGCTTGGACAAGCTCTGACCAATATTTTGACCAGTGGCCTATGAGTGGAAACACTCCAGGTCTCCCACGTTAATCGACCTTGTGTCATATCTTGATTTAGTGGGAATCAAGTAAATACCATTCTTCCACGGATTTAACTCGCCCGGCCTTTTGGCTGGGGGGTTTGACAATTAATGGATCGTTTCTTGGTGGAAGACTGAGATTCGATCAATTAATTGGACTGGATCGTTTGTTAGGACAAGTTATGACCAGCTTTGACTAGGAAGCTTGGACAAGCTCTGAGAATATTTTGACCAGTGGCCTATGAGTGGAAACACTCAGGTCTCCCACGTTAATCGACCTTGTGTCATATCTTGATTTAGTGGGAATCAAGTAAATTTCTTCCACGGATTTAACTCGCCCGACCTTTTGGCTTTTTGACAATTAATGGATCGTTTCTTGGTGGAAGATATGACCAGCTTTGACTAGCTTGGACTGGCTTCGGCCTGGACCTGTTAGGACAAGTTATGACCGGCACTAGGCTCTGACCAGCTTGGACAAGCTTATTTTGACCAGTGGCCTATGAGTGGAAACACTCGGGTCTCCCACGTTAATCGACCTTGTGTCATATCTTGATTTAGTGGGAATCAAGTAAATACCATTCTTCCACGGATTTAACTCGCCCGGCCTTTTGGCTGGGGGTTTTGACAATTAATGGATCGTTTCTTGGTGGAAGACTGAGATTCGATCAAGCTTTGACTAGCTTGGACTGGCTTCGGCCTGGACCTGTTAGGACAAGTTATGACCAGCTTTGACTAGGCTCTGACCAGCTTGGACAAGCTATGACCAATATTTTGACCAGTGGCCTATGAGTGGAAACGCTCGGGTCTCCCACGTTAATCGACCTTGTGTCATATCTTGATTTAGTGGGAATCAAGTAAATACCATTCTTCCACGGATTTAACTCGCCCGGCCTTTTGGCTGGACCAGGGGTTTTGACAATTAATGGATCGTTTCTTGGTGGAAGACTGAGATTCGACTCAAGGCTTTGACTAGGATCTTGGACTGGCTTCGGCCTGGACCTGTTAGGACAAGTTATGACCAGCTTTTGACTAGGCTTTGACCAGCTTGGACAAGCTCTGACCAATATTTTGACCAGTGGCCTATGAGTGGAAAACACTCGGGTCTCCCACGTTAATCGACCTTGTGTCATATCTTGATTTAGTGGGAATCAAGTAAATACCATTCTTCCACGGATTTAACTCGCCCGGCCTTTTGGCTGGGGTTTTGACAATTAATGGATCGTTTCTTGGTGGAAGACTGAGATTCGATCAAGCTTTGACTAGCTTGGACTGGCTTCGGCCTGGAC
This sequence comes from Acanthosepion pharaonis, assembly GCA_903632075.3. Classification (NCBI taxonomy): domain Eukaryota; kingdom Metazoa; phylum Mollusca; class Cephalopoda; order Sepiida; family Sepiidae; genus Acanthosepion; species Acanthosepion pharaonis. Next base: position 54,841 of record CAHIKZ030000758.1, on the reverse strand, counting down.
CTGTTAGGACAAGTTATGACCAGCTTTGACTAGGCTCTGACCAGCTTGGACAAGCTCTGACCAATATTTTGACCAGTGGCCTATGAGTGGAAACACTCAGGTCTCCCCACGTTAATCGACCTTGTGTCATATCTTGATTTAGTGGGAATCAAGTAAATACCATTCTTCCACGGATTTAACTCGCCCGGCCTTTTGGCTGGGGTTTTGACAATTAATGGATCGTTTCTTGGTGGAAGACTGAGATTCGATCAAGACTTTGACTACCAGCTTGGACTGGCTTTTGGCCTGGACCTCGGGTTAGGACAAGTTATGACCAGCTTTGACTAGGCTCTGACCAGCTTGGACAAGCTCTGACCAATATTTTGACCAGTGGCCTATGAGTGGAAAAAATGTACTCTAGGGTCTCCCACGTTAATCGACCTTGTGTCATATCTTGATTTAGTGGGAATCAAGTAAATACCATTCTTCCACGGATTTAACTCGCCCGGCTTTTTGGCTGGGGGTTTTGACAATTAATGGATCGTTTCTTGGTGGAAGACTGAGATTCGATCAAGGCTTTAACTAGCTTGGACTGGCTCCGGCCTGGACCTGTTAGGACAAGTCATGACCAGCTTTGACTAGGCTCTGACCAGCTTGGACAAGCTCTGACCAATATTTTGACCAGTGGCCTATGAGTGGAAACACTCGGGTCTCCCACGTTAATCGACCTTGTGTCATATCTTGATTTAGTGGGAATCAAGTAAATACCATTCTTCCACGGATTTAACTCGCCCGGCCTTTTGGCTGGGGGTTTTGACAATTAATGGATCGTTTCTTGGTGGAAGACTGAGATTCGATCAAGCTTTGACTAGCTTGGACTGGCTTCGCCCTGGACCTGTTAGGACAAGTTATGACCAGCTTTGACTAGGCTCTGACCAGCTTGGACAAGCTCTGACCAATATTTTGACCAGTGGCCTATGAGTGGAAACACTCGTCTCCCACGTTAATCGACCTTGTGTCATATCTTGATTTAGTGGGAATCAAGTAAATACCATTCTTCCACGGATTTAACTCGCCCGGCCTTTTGGCTGGGGTTTTGACAATTAATGATCGTTTCTTGGTGGAAGACTGAGATTCGATCAAGCTTTGACTAGCTTGGACTGGCTTCGGCCTGGACCTGTTAGGACAAGTTATGACCAGCTTTGACTAGGCTCTGACCAGCTTGGACAAGCTCTGACCAATATTTTTGACCAGTGGCCTATGAGTGGAAACACTCGGGTCTCCCACGTTAATCGACCTTGTGTCATATCTTGATTTAGTGGGAATCAAGTAAATACCATTCTTCCACGGATTTAACTCGCCCGGCCTTTTGGCTGGGGGTTTTGACAATTAATGGATCGTTTCTTGGTGGAAGACTGAGATTCGATCAAGCTTTTGACTAGCTTGGACTGGCTTCGGCCTGGACCTGTTAGGACAAGTTATGACCAGCTTTGACTAGGCTCTGACCAGCTTGGACAAGCTCTGACCAAATATTTTGACCAGTGGCCTATGAGTGGAAAACACTCCCTCCACGTTAATCGACCTTGTGTCATATCTTGATTTAGTGGGAATCAAGTAAATACCATTCTTCCACGGATTTAACTCGCCCGGCCCTTTTGTTTTGACAATTAATGGATCGTTTCTTGGTGGAAGACTGAGATTCGATCAAGCTTTGACTAGCTTGACTGGCTTCGGCCTGACCTGTTAGGACAAGTTATGACCAGCTTTGACTAGGCTCTGACCAGCTTGGACAAGCTCTGACCAATATTTTGACCAGTGGCCTATGAGTGGAAACACTCGGGTCTCCCACGTTAATCGACCTTGTGTCATATCTTGATTTAGTGGGAATCAAGTAAATACCATTCTTCCACGGATTTAACTCGTCCTTTTTTGGCTGGGGGTTTTGACAATTAATGGATCGTTTCTTGGCGGAAGACTGAGATTCGATCAAGCTTTGACTAGCTTGGACTGGCTTCGGCCTGGACCTGTTAGGACAAGTTATGACCAGCTTTGACTAGGCTCTGACCAGCTTGGACAAGCTATGACCAATATTTTGACCAGTGGCCTATGAGTGGAAACACTCGGGTCTCCCACGTTAATCGACCTTGTGTCATATCTTGATTTAGTGGGAATCAAGTAAATACCATTCTTCCACGGATTTAACTCCCCGGCCTTTTGGCTGGGGTTTTGACAATTAATGGATCGTTTCTTGGTGGAAGACTGAGATTCGATCAAGGCTTTGACTAGCTTGGACTGGCTTCGGCCTGGACCTGTTAGGACAAGTTATGACCAGCTTTGACTAGGCTCTGACCAGCTTGGACAAGCTTTGACCAATATTTTGACCAGTGGCCTATGAGTGGAAACACTCGGTCTCCCCACGTTAATCGACCTTGTGTCATATCTTGATTTAGTGGGAATCAAGTAAATACCATTCTTCCACGGATTTAACTCGCCCGGCCTTTTGGCTGGGGGTTTTGACAATTAATGGATCGTTTCTTGGTGGAAGACTGAGATTCGATCAAGCTTTTGACTAGCTTGGACTGGCTTCGGCCTGGACCTGTTAGGGACAAGTTATGACCAGCTTTGACTAGGCTCTGACCAGCTTGGACAAGCTCTGACCAATATTTTTGACCAGTGGCCTATGAGTGGAAACACTCGGGTCTCCCACGTTAATCGACCTTGTGTCATATCTTGATTTAGTGGGAATCAAGTAAATACCATTCTTCCACGGATTTAACTCGCCCGGCCTTTTGGCTGGGGTTTTGACAATTAATGGATCGTTTCTTGGTGGAAGACTGAGATTCGATCAAGGCTTTGACTAGCTTGGACTGGCTTCGGCCTGGACCTGTTAGGACAAGTTATGACCAGCTTTGACTAGGCTCTCCGACCAGCTTGGACAAGCTCTGACCAATATTTTGACCAGTGGCCTATGAGTGGAAACGCTCGGTCTCCCACGTTAATCGACCTTGTGTCATATCTTGATTTAGTGGAATCAAGTAAATACCATTCTTCCACGGATTTAACTCGCCCGGCCTTTTGGCTGGGGTTTTGACAATTAATGGATCGTTTCTTGGTGGAAGACTGAGATTCGATCAAGGCTTTGACTAGCTTGGACTGGCTTCGGCCTGGACCTGTTAGGACAAAGTTATGACCAGCTTTGACTAGGCTCTGACCAGCTTGGACAAGCTCTGACCAATATTTTGACCAGTGGCCTATGAGTGGAAACACTCGGGTCTCCCACGTTAATCGACCTTGTGTCATATCTTGATTTAGTGGGAATCAAGTAAATACCATTCTTCCACGGATTTAACTCGCCCGGCCTTTTTGGCTGGGGGGTTTGACAATTAATGGATCGTTTCTTGGCGGAAGACTGAGATTCGATCAAGCTTTTGACTAGCTTGGACTGGCTTCGGCCTGGACCTGTTAGGACAAGTTATGACCAGCTTTGACTAGGCTCTGACCAGCTTGGACAAGCTCTGACCAATATTTTGACCAGTGGCCTATGAGTGGAAACACTCGGGTCTCCCACGTTAATCGACCTTGTGTCATATCTTGATTTAGTGGGAATCAAGTAAATACCATTCTTCCACGGATTTAACTCCCCGGCCTTTTGGCTGGGGGTTTTGACAATTAATGGATCGTTTCTTGGTGGAAGACTGAGATTCGATCAAGCTTTTTGACTAGCTTGGACTGGCTTCGGCCTGGACCTGTTAGGACAAGTTATGACCAGCTTTGACTAGGCTCTGACCAGCTTGGACAAGCTCTGACCAATATTTTGACCAGTGGCCTATGAGTGGAAACGCTCAGGTCTCCCACGTTAATCGACCTTGTGTCATATCTTGATTTAGTGGGAATCAAGTAAATACCATTCTTCCACGGATTTAACTCGCCCGGCCTTTTGGCTGGGGGTTTTGACAATTAATGGATCGTTTCTTGGTGGAAGACTGAGATTCGATCAAGGCTTTGACTAGCTTGACTGGCTTCGGCCTGGACCTGTTAGGACAAGTTATGACCAGCTTTGACTAGGCTCTGACCAGCTTGGACAAGCTCTGACCAATATTTTGACCAGTGGCCTATGAGTGGAAACACTCAGGTCTCCCACGTTAATCGACCTTGTGTCATATCTTGATTTAGTGGGAATCAAGTAAATACCATTCTTCCACGGATTTAACTCCTTGGCCTTTTGGCTGGGGTTTTGACAATTAATGGATCGTTTCTTGGTGGAAGACTGAGATTCGATCAAGGCTTGACTAGCTTGGACTGGCTTCGGCCTGACCTGTTAGGACAAGTTATGACCAGCTTTGACTAGGCTCTGACCAGCTTGGACAAGCTCTGACCAATATTTTGACCAGTGGCCTATGAGGGAAACACTCGGTCTCCCACGTTAATCGACCTTGTGTCATATCTTGATTTAGTGGGAATCAAGTAAATACCATTCTTCCACGGATTTAACTCGCCCGGCCTTTTGGCTGGGGGTTTTGGACAATTAATGGATCGTTTCTTGGTGGAAGACTGAGATTCGATCAAGCTTTGACTAGCTTGGACTGGCTTCGGCCTGGACCTGTTAGGACAAGTTATGACCAGCTTTGACTAGGCTTTCGACCAGCTTGGACAAGCTCTGACCAATATTTTGACCAGTGGCCTATGAGTGGAAACACTGGGTCTCCCACGTTAATCGACCTTGTGTCATATCTTGATTTAGTGGGAATCAAGTAAATACCATTCTTCCATTTGGATTTAACTCCCGGCCTTTTGGCTGGGGGTTTTGACAATTAATGGATCGTTTCTTGGTGGAAGACTGAGATTCGATCAAGCTTTGACTAGCTTGGACTGGCTTCGGCCTGACCTGTTAGGACAAGTTATGACCAGCTTTGACTAGGCTTTGACCAGCTTGGACAAGCTCTGACCAATATTTTGACCAGTGGCCTATGAGTGGAAACACTCGTCTCCCACGTTAATCGACCTTGTGTCATATCTTTGATTTAGTGGGAATCAAGTAAATACCATTCTTCCACGGATTTAACTCGCCCGGCCTTTTGGCTGGGGTTTTGACAATTAATGGATCGTTTCTTGGTGGAAGACTGAGATTCGATCAAGCTTTGACTAGCTTGACTGGCTTCGGCCTGGACCTGTTAGGACAAGTTATGACCAGCTTTGACTAGGCTTTGACCAGCTTGGACAAGCTCTGACCAATATTTTGACCAGTGGCCTATGAGTGGAAAACACTCGGGTCTCCCACGTTAATCGACCTTGTGTCATATCTTGATTTAGTGGGAATCAAGTAAATACCATTCTTCCACGGATTTAACTCTGCCCGGCCTTTTTGGCTGGGGGGGTTTTGACAATTAATGGATCGTTTCTTGGCGGAAGACTGAGATTCGATCAAGCTTTGACTAGCTTGACTGGCTTCGGCCTGACCTGTTAGGACAAGTTATGACCAGCTTTGACTAGGCTCTGACCAGCTTGGACAAGCTCTGACCAATATTTTGACCAGTGGCCTATGAGTGGAAAACACTGGGTCTCCCACGTTAATCGACCTTGTGTCATATCTTGATTTAGTGGGAATCAAGTAAATACCATTCTTCCACGGATTTAACTCGCCCGGCCTTTTGGCTGGGGGTTTTGACAATTAATGGATCGTTTATTGGTGGAAGACTGAGATTCGATCAAGCTTTGACTAGCTTGGACTGGCTTCGGCCTGGACCTGTTAGGACAAGTTATGACCAGCTTTGACTAGGCTCTGACCAGCTTGGACAAGCTCTGACCAATATTTTGACCAGTGGCCTATGAGTGGAAACACTCGGGTCTCCCACGTTAATCGACCTTGTGTCATATCTTGATTTAGTGGGAATCAAGTAAAACTTCGCCCGGCCTACCATTCTTCCACGGATTTAACTCGCCCGGCCTTTTGGCTGGGGGGACAAGCTTTGACAATTAATGGATCGTTTCTTGGTGGAAGACTGAGATTCGATCAAGGCTTTAACTAGCTTGGACTGGCTCCGGCCTGGACCTGTTAGGACAAGTCATGACCAGCTTTGACTAGGCTCTGACCAGCTTGGACAAGCTCTGACCAATATTTTGACCAGTGGCCTATGAGTGGAAACACTCGGGTCTCCCACGTTAATCGACCTTGTGTCATATCTTGATTTAGTGAAATCAAGTAAATACCATTCTTCCACGGATTTAACTCGCCCGGCCTTTTGGCTGGGGGGTTTTGACAATTAATGGATCGTTTCTTGGTGGAAGACTGAGATTCGATCAAGCTTTGACTAGCTTGGACTGGCTTCGGCCTGGACCTGTTAGGACAAGTTATGACCAGCTTTGACTAGGCTCTGACCAGCTTGGACAAGCTATGACCAATATTTTGACCAGTGGCCTATGAGTGGAAAAACACTCGGGTCTCCCACGTTAATCGACCTTTGTGTCATATCTTGATTTAGTGGGAATCAAGTAAATACCATTCTTCCACGGATTTAACTCGCCCGGCCTTTTGGCTGGGGGTTTTGACAATTAATGGATCGTTTCTTGGTGGAAGACTGAGATTCGATCAAGCTTTGACTAGCTTGACTGGCTTCGCCTGGACCTGTTAGGACAAGTTATGACCAGCTTTTGACTAGGCTCTGACCAGCTTGGACAAGCTCTGACCAATATTTTGACCAGTGGCCTATGAGTGGAAACACTCGGGTCTCCCCACGTTAATCGACCTTGTGTCATATCTTGATTTAGTGGGAATCAAGTAAATACCATTCTTCCACGGATTTAACTCGCCCGGCCTTTTGGCTGGGGGTTTTGATCAATTAATGGATCGTTTCTTGGCGGAAGACTGAGATCTCGATCAAGGCTTTGACTAGCTTGGACTGGCTTCGGCCTGGACCTGTTAGGACAAGTTATGACCAGCTTTTGACTAGGGCTCTGACCAGCTTGGACAAGCTCTGACCAATATTTTGACCAGTGGCCTATGAGTGGAAACAACACTCGTCTCCCCACGTTAATCGACCTTGTGTCATATCTTGATTTAGTGGGAATCAAGTAAATACCATTCTTCCACGGATTTAACTCGCCCGGCCTTTTGGCTGGGGGTTTTGACAATTAATGGATCGTTTCTTGGTGGAAGACTGAGATTCGATCAAGGTCAACTAGCTTTGGACTGGCTTCTGGCCCTGGACCTGTTAGGACAAGTTATGACCAGCTTTGACTAGGCTCTGACCAGCTTGGACAAGCTCTGACCAATATTTTGACCAGTGGCCTATGAGTGGAAAACACTCGGGTCTCCCACGTTAATCGACCTTGTGTCATATCTTGATTTAGTGGGAATCAAGTAAATACCATTCTTCCACGGATTTAACTCGCCCGGCCTTTTGGCTGGGGGTTTTGACAATTAATGGATCGTTGGTGGAAGACTGAGATTCGATCAAGGCTTTGACTAGCTTGACTGGCTTTCGGCCTGACCTCGTTAGGACAAGTTAAGGACCAGCTTTGACTAGGCTCTGACCAGCTTGGACAAGCTCTGACCAATATTTTGACCAGTGGCCTATGAGTGGAAACACTCGGGTCTCCCACGTTAATCGACCTTGTGTCATATCTTGATTTAGTGGGAATCAAGCAAATACCATTCTTCCACGGATTTAACTCGCCCGGCCTTTTGGCTGGGGGTTTGACAATTAATGGATCGTTTCTTGGTGGAAGACTGAGATTCGATCAAGGCTTTGACTAGCTTGACTGGCTTGGCCTGGACCTGTTAGGACAAGTTATGACCAGCTTTGACTAGGGCTCTGACCAGCTTGGACAAGCTCTGACCAATATTTTGACCAGTGGCCTATGAGTGAAACACACCGGGTCTCCCACGTTAATCGACCTTGTGTCATATCTTGATTTAGTGGGAATCAAGTAAATACCATTCTTCCACGGATTTAACTCGCCCGGCCTTTTGGCTGGGGTTTTGACAATTAATGGATCGTTTCTTGGTGGAAGACTGAGATTCGATCAAGGCTTTGACTAGCTTGGACTGGCTTCGGCCTGGACCTGTTAGGACAAGTTATGACCAGCTTTGACTAGGCTCTGACCAGCTTGGACAAGCTCCACCCAATATTTTGACCAGTGGCCTATGAGTGGAAAAACACCGGGTCTCCCACGTTAATCGACCTTGTGTCATATCTTGATTTAGTGGGAATCAAGTAAATACCATTCTTCCACGGATTTAACTCTGCCCGGCCTTTTGGCTGGGGGTTTTGACAATTAATGGATCGTTTCTTGGTGGAAGACTGAGATTCGATCAAGGCTTTGACTAGCTTGACTGGCTTCGGCCTGGACCTGTTAGGGACAAGTTATGACCAGCTTTGACTAGGGCTCTGACCAGCTTGGACAAGCTCTGACCAATATTTTGACCAGTGGCCTATGAGGGAAAAAAACTGTCTCCCACGTTAATCGACCTTGTGTCATATCTTGATTTAGTGGGAATCAAGTAAATACCATTCTTCCACGGATTTAACTCGCCCGGCCTTTTGGCTGGGGGTTTTGACAATTAATGGATCGTTTCTTGGTGGAAGACTGAGATTCGATCTAGCTTTTGACTAGCTTTGGACTGGCTTCGGCCTGGACCTGTTAGGACAAGTTATGACCGGCTTTGACTAGGCTTTGACCAGCTTGGACAAGTCTGACCAATATTTTGACCAGTGGCCTATGAGTGGAAACACTCGGTCTCCCACGTTAATCGACCTTGTGTCATATCTTGATTTAGTGGGAATCAAGTAAATACCATTCTTCCACGGATTTAACTCCTGCCTGGCCTTTGGCTGGGGGTTTTGACAATTAATGGATCGTTTCTTGGTGGAAGACTGAGATTCGATCAAGCTTTGACTAGCTTGGACTGGCTTCGGCCTGGACCTGTTAGGGACAAGTTATGACCAGCTTTGACTAGGCTTTGACCAGCTTGGACAAGCTCTGACCAATATTTTTGACCAGTGGCCTATGAGTGGAAACACTCGGGTCTCCCACGTTAATCGACCTTGTGTCATATCTTGATTTAGTGGGAATCAAGTAAATACCATTCTTCCACGGATTTAACTCGCCCGGCCTTTGGCTGGGGGTTTTGACAATTAATGGATCGTTTCTTGGTGGAAGACTGAGATTCGATCAAGCTTTGACTAGCTTGGACTGGCTTCGGCCTGGACCTGTTAGGACAAGTTATGACCAGCTTTGACTAGGCTCTGACCAGCTTGGACAAGCTCTGACCAATATTTTGACCAGTGGCCTATGAGTGGAAACACTCCATTCTCCCACGTTAATCGACCTTGTGTCATATCTTGATTTAGTGGAATCAAGTAAAATACCATTCTTCCACGGATTTAACTCATGCCTTTTGGCTGGGGGTTTTGACAATTAATGGATCGTTTCTTGGTGGAAGACTGAGATTCGATCAAGGCTTTGACTAGCTTGGACTGGCTTCGGCCTGGACCTGTTAGGACAAGTTATGACCAGCTTTGACTAGGCTCTGACCAGCTTGGACAAGCTCTGACCAATATTTTGACCAGTGGCCTATGAGTGGAAAAACACTCGGGTCTCCCACGTTAATCGACCTTTGTGTCATATCTTGATTTAGTGGGAATCAAGTAAATACCATTCTTCCACGGATTTAACTCGCCCGGCCTTTTGGCTGGGGGTTTTGACAATTAATGGATCGTTTCTTGGTGGAAGACTGAGATTCGATCAAGCTTTGACTAGCTTGGACTGGCTTCGGCCTGGACCTGTTAGGACAAGTTATGACCAGCTTTGACTAGGCTCTGACCAGCTTGGACAAGCTTTGACCAATATTTTGACCAGTGGCCTATGGAGTGGAAACATTCTCGGGTCTCCCACGTTAATCGACCTTGTGTCATATCTTGATTTAGTGGGAATCAAGTAAATACCATTCTTCCACGGATTTAACTCTGCCCGGCCTTTTTTGGCTGGGGGTTTTGACAATTAATGGATCGTTTCTTGGTGGAAGACTGAGATTCGATCAAGCTTTGACTAGCTTGGACTGGCTTCGGCCTGGACCTGTTAGGACAAGTTATGACCAGCTTTGACTAGGCTCTGACCAGCTTGGACAAGCTCTGACCAATATTTTGACCAGTGGCTTATGAGTGGAAAAACACTCGGGTCTCCCACGTTAATCGACCTTGTGTCATATCTTGATTTAGTGGAATCAAGTAAATACCATTCTTCCACGGATTTAACTCGCCCGGCCTTTTTGGCTGGGGGGTTTTGACAATTAATGGATCGTTTCTTGGTGGAAGACTGAGATTCGATCAAGGCTTTGACTAGCTTGGACTGGCTTCGGCCTGGACCTGTTAGGACAAGTTATGACCAGCTTTGACTAGGCTCTGACCAGCTTGGACAAGCTCTGACCAATATTTTGACCAGTGGCCTATGAGGAAACACTGGAAACGACTCTTTTCTCCCACTTTGACGTTAATCGACCTTGTGTCATATCTTGATTTAGTGGACAAGAATCTAGGCTTTGAGTAAATACCATTCTTCCAGTGGCCTATGAAAACATTTAACTAATCGCCCGGCCATTTTGGCATAAATACCATTCTTCCACGGGGGGCCTTTTGGGTTTTGACAATTAATGGATCGTTTCTGGTGGAAGACTGAGATTCGATCAAGCTTGACTAGCTTGGACTGGCTTCGGCCCTGGACCTGTTAGGACAAGTTATGACCAGCTTTGACTAGGCTTTGACCAGCTTGGACAAGCTCTATTTTGACCAGTGGCCTATGAGTGGAAACACTCGGGTCTCCCAATGTTAATCGACCTTGTGTCATATCTTGATTTAGTGGGAATCAAGTAAATACCATTCTTCCACGGATTTAACCTGCCCGGCCTTTTTGGCCAGGGTTTTGACAATAATGGATCGTTTCTGGTGGAAGACTGAGATTCGATCAAGGCTTTAACTAGCTTGGACTGGCTTCGGCCTGGACCTGTTAGGGACAAGTTATGACCAGCTTTGACTAGGCTCTGACCAGCTTGGACAAGCTCTGACCAATATTTTGACCAGTGGCCTATGAGGGAAACACTGGGTCTCCCACGTTAATCGACCTTGTGTCATATCTTGATTTAGTGGGAATCAAGTAAATACCATTCTTCCACGGATTTAACTCGCCCGGCCTTTTGGCTGGGGGTTTTGACAATTAATGGATCGTTTCTTGGTGGAAGACTGAGATTCGATCAAGCTTTGACTAGCTTGGACTGGCTTCGGCCTGACCTGTTAGGACAAGTTATGACCAGCTTTGACTAGGCTCTGACCAGCTTGGACAAGCTCTGACCAATATTTTGACCAGTGGCCTATGAGTGGAAACACTCCTGGTCTCCCACGTTAATCGACCTTGTGTCATATCTTGATTTAGTGGAATCAAGCAAATACCATTCTTCCACGGATTTAACTCGCCCGGCCTTTTGGCTGGGGTTTTGACAATTAATGGATCGTTTCTTGGCGGAAGACTGAGATTCGACTTTTGACTAGCTTGGACTGGCTTCGGCCTGGACCTGTTAGGACAAGTTATGACCAGCTTTGACTAGGCTCTGACCAGCTTGGACAAGCTCTGACCAATATTTTGACCAGTGGCCTATGAGTGGAAACACTCGGGTCTCCCACGTTAATCGACCTTGTGTCATATCTTGATTTAGTGGGAATCAAGTAAATACCATTCTTCCACGGATTTAACTCTGCCCGGCCTTTTGGCTGGGGGTTTTGACAATTAATGGATCGTTTCTTTGCGGAAGACTGAGATCTGACCTGTTAGGACAAGCTTTGACTAGCTTGGACTGGCTTATTTTGACGGCCTGGACCTGTTAGGACAAGTTTAGTGACCAAGCTTTGACTAGGGCTTTGACCAGCTTGACAAGCTCTGACCAATATTTTGACCAGTGGCCTATGAGTGGAAACCACTCAAATTCCCACGTTAATCGACCTTGTGTCATATCTGATTTAGTGGGAATCAAGTAAATACCATTCTTCCACGGATTTAACTCGCCCGGCCTTTTGGCTGGGGTTTTGACAATTAATGATCGTTTCGGCGGAAGACTGAGATCGATCAAGGCTTTAACTAGCTTTGGACTGGCTTCGGCCTGACCTGTTAGGACAAGTTATGACCAGCTTTGACTAGGCTCTCTGACCAGCTTGGACAAGCTCTGACCAATATTTTGACCAGTGGCCTATGAGGGAAAAACACTCGGTCTCCCACGTTAATCGACCTTGTGTCATATCTTGATTTAGTGGGAATCAAGTAAATACCATTCTTCCACGGATTTAACTTTTTGGCTGGGGGTTTTGACAATTAATGGATCGTTTCTTGGCGGAAGACTGAGATTCGATCAAGGCTTTGACTAGCTTGGACTGGCTTCGGCCTGGACCTGTTAGGGACAAGTTATGACCAGCTTTGACTAGGGCTCTGACCAGCTTGGACAAGCTCTGACCAATATTTTGACCAGTGGCCTATGAGTGGAAACACTCAGGTCTCCCACGTTAATCGACCTTGTGTCATATCTTGATTTAGTGGGGAATCAAGTAAATACCATCTTCCACGGATTTAACTCGCCCGGCCTTTTGGCTGGGGTTTGACAATTAATGGATCGTTTCTTGGTGGAAGACTGAGATTCGATCAAGGCTTTGACTAGCTTGGACTGGCTTCGCCTGACCTGTTAGGACAAGTTATGACCAGCTTTGACTAGGCTCTGACCAGCTTGGACAAGCTCTGACCAATATTTTGACCAGTGGCCTATGAGTGGAAACACTCGGGTCTCCACGTTAATCGACCTTGTGTCATATCTTGATTTAGTGGGAATCAAGTAAATACCATTCTTCCACGGATTTAACTCTGCCCGGCCTTTTGCTAGGGGTTTTGACAATTAATGGATCGTTTCTGGCGGAAGACTGAGATTCGATCAAGCTTTGACTAGCTTGGACTGGCTTGAGTGGAAACGGCCTGGACCTGTTAGGACAAGTTATGACCCAGCTTTGACTAGGCTTCAAGACCAGCTTGGACAAGATCTGACCAATATTTTGACCAGTGGCCTATGAGTGGAAAACACTGGGTCTCCCACGTTAATCGACCTTGTGTCATATCTTGATTTAGTGGGAATCAAGTAAATACCATTCTTCCACGGATTTAACTCTGCCCGGCCTTTTGGCTGGGGGTTTTGACAATTAATGGATCGTTTCTTGGTGGAAGACTGAGATTCGATCAAGCTTTGACTAGCTTGACTGGCTTTGGCCTGACCTGTTAGGACAAGTTTGACCAGCTTTGACTAGGGCTCTGACCAGCTTGGACAAGCTCTGACCAATATTTTGACCAGTGGCCTATGAGGGAAACACTCGGGTCTCCCACGTTAATCGACCTTGTGTCATATCTTGATTTAGTGGGGAATCAAGTAAATACCATTCTTCCACGGATTTAACTCTGCCCGGCCTTTTGGCAATGGGGATCGTTTTGACAATTAATGATCGTTTCCTTTAGGATGGAAGACTGAGATTTGATGGCATGAGTGGAAAACTTTGACTAGCTTGGACTTGGGGAATCAAGTAAATACCATTCTTCCACGGCCTGACCTGTTAGGGACAAGTTATGACCAGTTAGGACTTTGACCAGCTCAGGGCTCTGACCAGCTTGGACAAGCTTCTGACCAATATTTTGACCAGTGGCCTATGAGTGAAACACTCGGGTCTCCCACGTTAATCGACCTTGTGTCATATCTTGATTTAGTGGGAATCAAGTAAATACCATTCTTCCACGGATTTAACTCGCCCGGCCTTTTGGCTGGGGGTTTTGACAATTAATGGATCGTTTCTTGGTGGAAGACTGAGATTTGACTAGGCGATTGGACAAGCTCTGACTTTTTGACTGGCCAAGTTAGACCAGCTTGAATTAGAGGCTTTGGACAAGCCCCACGTTAATCGACACTTGGTTAATTTATCATATCTTGATTTAGCCTTTCTTCCACGGATTTTAACCTGTTTTTGGATGGATTTCTTTATGGAAGTTATGACCACTGCTTTGACCTGTTAGGCAAGTCTGACCAGCTTTTGACTAGGCTCTGACAAGCTTGGACAAGATGACCAATATTTTGACCAGTGGCCTATGAGTGAAAAAAACTCCTGGTCTCCCACGTTAATCGACCTTGTGTCATATCTGATTTAGTAATCAAGTAAATACCATTCTTCCACGGATTTAACTCGCCCGGCCTTTGGCTGGGGGTTTTGACAATTAATGGATCGTTTCTTGGTGGAAGACTGAGATTCGACTGCTTTTGACTAGCTTGACTGGCTTCGGCCTGACCTGTTAGACAAGTTATGACCGGCTTTGACTAGGTTTGACCAGCTTGGACAAGCTCTGACCAATATTTTGACCAGTGGCCTATGAGTGGAAACACTCGGGTCTCCCACGTTAATCGACCTTTTGTGTCATATCTTGATTTAGTGGGAATCAAGTAAATACCATTCTTCCACGGATTTAACTCTGCCCGGCCTTTGGCTGGGGGTTTTGACAATTAATGGATCGTTTCTTGGTGGAAGACTGAGATTCGATCAAGCTTTGACTAGCTTGACTGGCTTCGGCCTGGACCCTGTTAGGGACAAGTTATGACCAGCTTTGACTAGGCTTTGACCAGCTTGACAAGCTCTGACCAATATTTTGACCAGTGGCCTATGAGTGAAACACTTCGGGTCTCCCACGTTAATCGACCTTGTGTCATATCTTGATTTAGTGGGAATCAAGTAAATACCATTCTTCCACGGATTTAACCTGCCCGGCCTTTTGGCTGGGGTTTTGACACCAATGGATCGTTTCTTGGCGGAAGACTGAGATTCGATCAAGCTTTGACTAGCTTGGACTGGCTTTGGCCTGGACCTGTTAGGGACAAGTTATGACCAGCTTTGACTAGGCTCTGACCAGCTTGGACAAGCTTCCAATATTTTGACCAGTGGCCTTGAGTGACCAATATTTCCCACGTTTTGTGGAAAATTAATGACCAGTGGCATGAGATCTTGAGGCTGGCCTGAAAAACACTGGGTCTCCCCGTTAATCGGATCTTGTGTCATATCTGATTTAGTGGGAATCGTTAATCGACCTTGGGGTCACTGAGATTGATCTTGACTAGCTTTACCTGTTAGGGAATTTGATTAGGCTTCCGACCAGCTTGGAAATCTGACCATTCTTCCACCAGTGGCCTTGAGTGAAACACTCAGGTCTCCCACGTTAATGACCTTGTGTCATATCTTTTTAGGAAATGGGGGCCTTTGGCTGGGGTTTGACAATTAATGGATCGTTTCTGCGGAAGACTGAGATTCGATCAAGGCTTTGACTAGCTTGGACTGGCTTCGGCCTGGACCTGTTAGGACAAGTTATGACCAGCTTTGATTAGGCTCTGACCAGCTTGGACAAGCTCTGACCAATATTTTGACCAGTGGCCTATGAGTGGAAACACCTGGTCTCCCACGTTAATCGACCTTGTGTCATATCTTGATTTAGTGGGAATCAAGTAAATACCATTCTTCCACGGATTTAACTCGCCCGGCCTTTTGGCTGGGGTTTTGACAATTAATGGATCGTTTCTTGGTGGAAGACTGAGATTCGATCAAGCTTTGACTAGCTTGGACTGGCTTCGGCCTGGACCTGTTAGGACAAGTTATGACCAGCTTTGACTAGGCTTTGACCAGCTTGGACAAGCTTATGACCAATATTTTGACCAGTGGCCTATGAGTGAAAAACACTCGGGTCTCCCACGTTAATCGACCTTGTGTCATATCTTGATTTAGTGGGAATCAAGTAAATACCATTCTTCCACGGATTTAACTCGCCCGGCCTTTTGGCTGGGGTTTTTGACAATTAATGGATCGTTTCTTGGTGGAAGACTGAGATTCGATCAAGCTTTGACTAGCTTGGACTGGCTTCGGCCTGACCTGTTAGGACAAGTTATGACCAGCTTTGACTAGGCTCTGACCCAGCTTGGACAAGCTCTGACCAATATTTTGACCAGTGGCCTATGAGTGGAAAAAGTGGCCTCCCGGGTCTCCCCACGTTAATCGACCTTGTGTCATATCTTGATTTAGTGGGAATCAAGTAAATACCATTCTTCCACGGATTTGGCTGGGGGTTTTGACAATTAATGGATCCTTGGTGGAAGACTGGCCTTTTGACTAGCTTTGGACTGGGGTTTTGACAAGTTAACCAGCTTTGGAATCGTTTCTTGGTGGAAGACTGAGATTCGATCAAGGCTTTTTATAGTGGACTAGTTTGGACTGGCTTCACGGACCTTTTCATATCTTGAAGTGGACCTGTTTTCCATTTGGAAGGACAAGTTTTGACGACCAGCTTTGACTGTTAGACAAGTCTTGACCAGCTTGGACAAGCTCTGACCAATATTTTGACCAGTGGCCATGAGTGGAAAACGCTCGGGTCTTCCCACGTTAATCGACCTTGTGTCATATCTTGATTTAGTGGGGAATCAAGTAAATACCATTCTTCCACGGATTTAACTCGCCCGGCCTTTTGGCTGGGGGTTTTGACAATTAATGGATCGTTTCTTGGCGGAAGACTGAGATTCGATCAAGCTTTGACTAGCTTGGACTGGCTTCGGCCTGGACCTGTTAGGGACAAGTTATGACCAGCTTTGACTAGGCTCTGACCAGCTTGGACAAGCTCTGACCAATATTTTGACCAGTGGCCTATGAGTGGAAACACTCGGGTCTCCCACGTTAATCGACCTTGTGTCATATCTTGATTTAGTGGGAATCAAGTAAATACCATTCTTCCACGGATTTAACTCCCGGCCTTTTGGCTGGGGGTTTTGACAATTAATGGATCGTTTCTTGGTGGAAGACTGAGATTCGATCAAGCTTTTGACTAGCTTGGACTGGTTTCGGCCTGGACCTGTTAGGACAAGTTATGACCAGCTTTGACTAGGCTCCACCAGCTTGGACAAGCTATGACCAATATTTTGACCAGTGGCCTATGAGTGGAAACACCAGGTCTCCCACGTTAATCGACCTTGTGTCATATCTTGATTTAGTGGGAATCAAGTAAATACCATTCTTCCACGGATTTAACTCCTTCCGGCCTTTTGGCTGGGGGTTTTGACAATTAATGGATCGTTTCTTTGGTGGAAGACTGAGATTCGGACTGCTTTGACTAGCTTGGACTGGCTTCGGCCTGGACCTGTTAGGACAAGTTATGACCAGCTTTGACTAGGCTTTTGACCAGCTTGGACAAGCTCTGACCAATATTTTGACCAGTGGCCTATGAGTGGAAAAAACACCGGGTCTCCCACGTTAATCGACCTTGTGTCATATCTTGATTTAGTGGGAATCAAGGCAAATACCATTCTTCCACGGATTTAACTCGCCCGACCTTTTGGCTGGGGGTTTTGACAATTAATGGATCGTTTCTTGGTGGAAGACTGAGATTCGATCAAGCTGCTTTGGACTGGCTTCGGCCTGGACCTGTTAGGGACAAGTTATGACCAGCTTTGACTAGGCTCTGACCAGCTTGGACAAGCTCTGACCAATATTTTGACCAGTGGCCTATGAGTGGAAACACAGGTCTCCCACGTTAATCGACCTTGTGTCATATCTTGATTTAGTGGGAATCAAGTAAATACCATTCTTCCACGGATTTAACCCTGCCCGGCCTTTGGCTGGGGGTTTTGACAATTAATGGATCGTTTCTTGGCGGAAGACTGAGATTCGATCAAGCTTTGACTAGCTTGGACTGGCTTCGGCCTGGACCTGTTAGGACAAGTTATGACCAGCTTGACTAGGCTCTGACCAGCTTGGACAAGCTCTGACCAATATTTTGACCAGTGGCCTATGAGTGGAAACACTCGGGTCTCCCACGTTAATCGACCTTGTGTCATATCTTGATTTAGTGGGGAATCAAGTAAATACCATTCTTCCACGGATTTAACTCGCCCGGCCTTTTTAACTAGGCTGGGGTTTGACAATTAATGGATCGTTTCTTATTTTGACGGAAGACTGAGATCTCGATCAAGCTTTGACTAGCTTGGACTGGCTTTGGCTGGACCTGTTAGGACAAGGCGACCAGCTTTGACTAGGCTCTGACCAGCTTGGACAAGCTCTGACCAATATTTTGACCAGTGGCTGATGAGTGGAAACACTGGTCTCCCACGTTAATCGACCTTGTGTCATATCTTTGATTTAGTGGAATCAAGTAAATACCATTCTTCCACGGATTTAACTCCGCCCGGCCTTTTGGCTGGGGGTTTTGACAATTAATGGATCGTTTCTTGGCGGAAGACTGAGATTCGATCAAGCTTTGACTAGCTTGGACTGGCTTCGGCCTGGACCTGTTAGGACAAGTTATGACCAGCTTTGACTAGGTTCTGACCAGCTTGGACAAGCTCCGACCAATATTTTGACCAGTGGCCTATGAGTGAAAACACTCGGGTCTCCCACGTTAATCGACCTTGTGTCATATCTTGATTTAGTGGGAATCAAGTAAATACCATTCTTCCACGGATTTAACTCGCCCGGCCTTTTTGGCTGGGGGTTTTTACAATTAATGGATCGTTTCTTGGCGGAAGACTGAGATTCGATCAAGCTTTGACTAGCTTGGACTGGCTTCGGCCTGGACCTGTTAGGACAAGTTATGACCAGCTTTGACTAGGGCTCTGACCAGCTTGGACAAGCTCTGACCAATATTTTGACCAGTGGCCTATGAGTGGAAACACTCGGTCTCCCACGTTAATCGACCTTGTGTCATATCTTGATTTAGTGGGAATCAAGTAAATACCATTCTTCCACGGATTTAACTCGCCCGGCCTTTTGGCTGGGGTTTTGACAATTAATGGATCGTTTCCTTGGCGGAAGACTGAGATTCGATCAAAGCTTTTGACTAGCTTGGACTGGCTTCGGCCTGGACCTGTTAGGGACAAGTTATGACCAGCTTTGACTAGGCTCTGACCAGCTTGGACAAGCTCTGACCAATATTTTGACCAGTGGGCTATGAGTGGAAAAACACTCGGGTCTCCCACGTTAATCGACCTTGTGTAATATCTTGATTTAGTGGGAATCAAGTAAATACCATTCTTCCACACGGATTTAACTCGCCCGGCCTTTTGGCTGGGGGGTTTTGACAATTAATGGATCGTTTCTTTGACTGCGGAAGACTGAGATTCGATCAAAGCTTTGACTAGCTATGGACTGGCTTCGGCCTGGACCTGTTTAGGACAAGTTATGACCAGCTTTGACTAGGGCTCTGACCAGCTTGGACAAGTCTGACCAATATTTTGACCAGTGGCCTATGAGTGGCCTAAGGAAACACTCGGGTCTCCCACGTTAATCGACCTTGTGTCATATCTTGATTTAGTGGGAATCAAGTAAAATACCATTCTTCCACGGATTTAACTCGCCCGGCCTTTTTGGCTGGGGGTTTTTGAATGGATCGTTAATGGATCGTTTCTTGGTGGAAGACTGAGATTCGATCAAGCTTTGACTAGCTTGGACTGGCTTCGGCCTGACCTGTTAGGGACAAGTTTATGACCAGCTTTGACTAGGATCTCTGACCAGCTTGACAAGCTATGACCAATATTTTGACGAGTGGCCTATGAGTGGAAACGCACTCGTCTCCCACGTTAATCGACCTTGTGTCATATCTTTGATTTAGTGGGAATCAAGTAAATACCATTCTTCCACGGATTTAACTCGCCCGGCCTTTTGGCTGGGGGTTTTGACAATTAATGGATCGTTTCTGGCGGAAGACTGAGATTCGATCAAGGCTTTGACTAGCTTGGACTGGCTTCGGCCTGGACCTGTTAGGACAAGACCAGCTTTGACTAGGCTCTGACCAGCTTGGACAAGCTCTGACCAATATTTTGACCAGTGGCTCATGAGTGGAAACACTTCGGGTCTCCCACGTTAATCGATCTTGTGTCATATCTCATTTAGTGGGAACTGGCTTCAGCCTGGATACCATTCTTCCACGGATTTAACTTGGACCCGGCCTTTTTTACAGGCTGGGGGTTTTGACAATTAATGGATCGTTTCTGGTGGAAGACTGAGATTCGATCAAGCTTTGACTAGCTTGGACTGGCTTTCGGCCTGACCTGTTAGGGACAAGTTATGACCAGCTTTTGACTAGGGCTCTGACCAGCTTGGACAAGCTTTGACCAATATTTTGACCAGTGGCCTATGAGTGGGAACACTCCAGGTCTCCCACGTTAATCGACCTTGTGTCATATCTTGATTTAGTGGGAATCAAGTAAATACCATTCTTCCACGGATTTAACTCGCCCGGCCTTTTTGGCTGGGGGTTTTGACAATTAATGGATCGTTTCTTGGTGGAAGACTGAGATCGATCAAGCTTTGACTAGCTTGGACTGGCTTCGGCCTGGACCTGTTAGGACAAGTTATGACCAGCTTTGACTAGGCTCTGACCAGCTTGGAAGCTTCGACCAATATTTTGACCAGTGGCCTATGAGTGGAAACACTCGGGTCTCCCACGTTAATCGACCTTGTGTCATATCTTGATTTAGTGGGAATCAAGTAAATACCATTCTTCCACGGATTTAACTCGCCCGGCCTTTTGGCTGGGGGTTTTGACAATTAATGGATCGTTTCTTGGTGGAAGACTGAGATTCGATCAAGCTTTTTGACTAGCTTTGACTGGCTTCGGCCTGGACCTGTTAGGGACAAGTTATGACCAGCTTTGACTAGGGCTCTGACCAGCTTGGACAAGCTCTGACCAATATTTTGACCAGTGGCCTATGAGTGGAAACACTGGGTCTCCCACGTTAATCGACCTTGTGTCATATCTTGATTTAGTGGGAATCAAGTAAATACCATTCTTCCACGGATTTAACTCCTCCGGCCTTTTGGCTGGGGGGTTTGACAATTAATGGATCGTTTCTTGGAAGACTGAGATTCGATCGCTTTTGACTAGCTTGGACTGGCTTCGGCCTGGACCTGTTAGGACAAGTTAGACCCAGCTTTGACTAGGCTCTGACCAGCTTGGACAAGCTCTGACCAATATTTTGACCAGTGGCCTATGAGTGGAAACAACTCGGGTCTCCCATTAATCGACCTTGTGTCATATCTGATTTAGTGGGAATCAAGTAAATACCATTCTTCCACGGATTTAACTCTGCCCGGCCTTTGGCTGGGGGTTTGACAATTAATGGATCGTTTCTTGAAGACTGAGATTCGATCAAGCTTTGACTAGGACCGGCTTCGGCCTGACCTGTTAGGACAAGTTATGACCAGTGGCCTAGGCTCTGACCAGCTTGGACAAGCTCTGACCAATATTTGACCAGTGGCCTATGAGTGGAAACACTCCTCCCACGTTAATCGACCTTTGTGTCATATCTTGATTTAGTGGGAATCAAGTAAATACCATTCTTCCACGGATTTAACTCTGCCCGGCCTTTTTGGCTGGGGGTTTTGACAATTAATGGATCGTTTCTTGGCGGAAGACTGAGATTCGATCAAGCTTTGACTAGCTTGGACTGGCTTCGGCCTGGACCTGTTAGGACAAGTTATGACCAGCTTTGACTAGGCTCTGACCAGCTTGGACAAGCTCTGACCAATATTTTGACCAGTGGCCTATGAGTGGAAACACTCGGGTCTCCCACGTTAATCGACCTTTGTGTCATATCTTGATTTAGTGGAATCAAGTAAATACCATTCTTCCACGGATTTAACTCTGCCCGGCCTTTTGGCTGGGGGTTTTGACAATTAATGGATCGTTTCTTGGTGGAAGACTGAGATTCGATCAAGCTTTGACTAGCTTGGACTGGCTTCGGCCTGGACCTGTTAGGACAAGTTATGACCAGCTTTGACTAGGCTCTGACCAGCTTGGACAAGCTCTGACCAATATTTTGACCAGTGGCCTATGAGTGGAAAACACTCGGGTCTCCCCACGTTAATCGACCTTGTGTCATATCTTGATTTAGTGGGAATCAAGTAAATACCATTCTTCCAATTGATTTAACTCTGCCCGGCCTTTTGGCTGGGGGTTTTGACAATTAATGGATCGTTTCTTGGTGGAAGACTGAGATTCGATCAAGCTTTGAACTGTTAGGGACAAGAGCTTGGACTGGCTTCACTCGGCCTGGACCTGTTAGGACAAGTTACCATTTTCCACGATTTAACTACAGCTTTGACTAGGGCTCTGACCAGCTTGACTGACTAACTGGCTTCTGACCAATATTTTTTGACCAGTGGCAAGTTTCTATTTAGTGGAAACACTCGGGTCTCCACGTTAATCGACCTTGTGTCATATCTTGATTTAGTGGGAATCAAGTAAATACCATTCTTCCACGGATTTAACTCGCCCGGCCTTTTGGCTGGGGGTTTTGACAATTAATGGATCGTTTCTTGGTGGAAGACTGAGATTCGATCAAGATAGCTTTGGACTGGCTTCGGCCTGGACCTGTTAGACAAGTTATGACCAGCTTTGACTAGGCTCTGACCAGCTTGGACAAGCTCACCAATATTTTGACCAGTGGCCTATGAGTGGAAACACTGGTCTCCCACGTTAATCGACCTTGTGTCATATCTTGATTTAGTGGGAATCAAGTAAATACCATTCTTCCACGGATTTAACTCCTTGGCCTTTTTGGCTGGGGGTTTGACAATTAATGGATCACGCCTCGTTTCTTGGTGAAGACTGAGATTCGATCAAGGCTTTGACTAGCACTGGCTTCGGCCTGGACCTGTTAGGACAAGTTATGACCAGCTTTGACTAGGCTCTGACCAGCTTGGACAAGCTATGACCAATATTTTGACCAGTGGCCTATGTGGAAACACTCTCCCACGTTAATCGACCTTGTGTCATATCTTGATTTAGTGGGAATCAAGTAAATACCATTCTTCCACGGATTTAACTCTGCCCGGCCTTTTTGGCTGGGGTTTTGACAATTAATGGATCGTTTCTTGGTGAAGACTGAGATTCGATCAAGCTTTGACTAGCTTGGACTGGCTTCGGCCTGGACCTGTTAGACAAGTTATGACCAGCTTTGACTAGGCTCTGACCAGCTTGGACAAGCTCTGACCAATATTTTGACCAGTGGCCTATGAGGAAACACTCGGGCCTCCCAATTAATCGACCTTGTGTCATATCTTGATTTAGTGGGAATCATAAATACCATTCTTCCACGGATTTAACTCGCCCGGCCTTTTTGGCTGGGGGTTTTGACAATTAATGGATCGTTTCTTGGTGGAAGACTGAGATTCGATCAAGCTTTGACTAGGCTTGGACTGGCTTCGGCCTGGACCTGTTAGGACAAGTTATGACCAATATTTGACTAGGCTCCTGACCAGCTTTGGACAATCTTTGATTTAGTGGACCAATATTTTGACCAGTGGCCTGAGTGGAAAGACTGGAGGATTCGATCCCTTGACACGGCCTGGACCTCGAGACCCGTAGGACTCCCCACGTTAATCGACCTTGTGTCATATCTTGATTTAGTGGAATCAAGTAAATACCATTCTTCCACGGATTTAACTCGCCCGGCCTTTTGGCTGGGGGTTTTGACAATTAATGTATCGTTTCTTGGCGGAAGACTGAGATTCGATCAAGCTTTTAACTAGCTTGGACTGGCTTCTGCCTGGACCTGTTAGGACAAGTTATGACCAGCTTTGACTAGGCTCTGACCAGCTTGGACAAGCTCTGACCAATATTTTGACCAGTGGCCTATGAGTGGAAAAACACTGGGTCTCCCACGTTAATCGACCTTGTGTCATATCTTGATTTAGTGGGAATCAAGTAAATACCATTCTTCCACGGATTTAACTCGCCCGGCCTTTTGGCTGGGGGTTTTGACAATTAATGGATCGTTTCTTGGCGGAAGACTGAGATTCGATCAAGCTTTGACTAGCTTGGACTGGCTTCGGCCTGGACCTGTTAGGACAAGTTATGACCAGCTTTGGACTAGGCTCTGACCAGCTTGGACAAGCTCTGACCAATATTTTGACCAGTGGCCTATGAGTGGAAACACTCCAGGTCTCCCACGTTAATCGACCTTGTGTCATATCTTGATTTAGTGGGAATCAAGTAAATACCATTCTTCCACGGATTTAACTCGCCCGGCCTTTTGGCTGGGGGTTTTGACAATTAATGGATCGTTTCTTGGCGGAAGACTGAGATTCGATCAAGGCTTTGACTAGCTTGGACTGGCTTTCTGGCCTGGACCTGTTAGGACAAGTTATGACCAGCTTTGACTCTTGAGGCTCTGACCAGCTTGGACAAGCTCTGACCAATATTTTGACCAGTGGCCTATGAGTGGAAACACTCTAGGTCTCCCACGTTAATCGACCTTGTGTCATATCTTGATTTAGTGGGAATCAAGTAAATACCATTCTTCCACGGATTTAACTCGCCCGGCCTTTTGGCTGGGGTTTTGACAATTAATGGATCGTTTCTTGGCGGAAGACTGAGATTCGATCAAGCTTTGACTAGCTTGGACTGGCTTCGGCCTGGACCTGTTAGGACAAGTTATGACCAGCTTTGACTAGGCTCTGACCAGCTTGGACAAGCTCTGACCAATATTTTGACCAGTGGCCTATGAGTGGAAACACTCGGGTCTCCCACGTTAATCGACCTTGTGTCATATCTTGATTTAGTGGGAATCAAGTAAATACCATTCTTCCACGGATTTAACTCGCCCGGCCTTTTGGCTGGGGGTTTTGACAATTAATGGATCGTTTCTTGGCGGAAGACTGAGATTCGATCAAGCTTTTGACTAGCTTGGACTGGCTTCGGCCTGGACCTGTTAGGACAAGTTATGACCAGCTTTGACTAGGCTCTGACCAGCTTGGACAAGCTCTGACCAATATTTTGACCAGTGGCCTATGAGTGGAAACACTCACTGTCTCCCACGTTAATCGACCTTGTGTCATATCTTGATTTAGTGGGAATCAAGTAAATACCATTCTTCCACGGATTTAACTCGCCCCGGCCTTTTGGCTGGGGGTTTTGACAATTAATGGATCGTTTCTTGGTGGAAGACTGAGATTCGATCAAGCTTTGACTAGCTTGGACTGGCTTCGGCCTGGACCTGTTAGGACAAGTTATGACCAGCTTTGACTAGGCTCTGACCAGCTTGGACAAGCTCTGACCAATATTTTGACCAGTGGCCTATGAAACACTCAGGTCTCCCACGTTAATCGAAAATCAAGTAAATACATTCTTCCACGGTTTAACCCCTTTTGGCGTTTTGAATCGGATCGTTTCTTGGCGGAAGACTGTCATATCTTTGATTTGGACTGGGAACCTGTTAGGACAAGTTAACCATTTGACCATTCTTCCAATATTTTGACCAGGATTTAAACACTCGCCCGGCATATCTTTTTAGGCAAGTGGGGGCCTTTTGGCTGGGGGTTTTGACAATTAATGGATCGTTTCTTGGCGGAAGACTGAGATTCGATCAAGCTTTGACTAGCTTGGACTGGCTTCGGCCTGGACCTGTTAGGACAAGTTATGACCAGCTTTGACTAGGCTCTGACCAGCTTGGACAAGCTCTGACCAATATTTTGACCAGTGGCCTATGAGTGGAAACACTCGGGTCTCCCACGTTAATCGACCTTGTGTCATATCTTGATTTAGTGGGAATCAAGTAAATACCATTCTTCCACGGATTTAACTTTCGCCCGGCCTTTTGGCTGGGGGACCTTTTGAAGTTAATTAATGGATCGTTTCTTGGTGGAAGACTGAGATTCCCACGATCAAGCTTTCTTGACTAGCCATTCTTCCACGGGACTGGCTTCGGCCTGGACCTGTTGGACAAGTTATGACCAGCTTTGACTAGGGACTCTGACCAGCTTGGACAAGCTCTGACCAATATTTTGACCAGTGGCCTATGAGTGGAAAACACTCTGGTCTCCCACGTTAATCGACCTTGTGTCATATCTTGATTTAGTGGGAATCAAGTAAATACCATTCTTCCACGGATTTAACTCTGCCGGCCTTTTTGGCTGGGGGTTTTGACAATTAATGGATCGTTTCTTGGCGGAAGACTGAGATTCGATCAAGCTTTGACTAGCTTGGACTGGCTTCGGCCTGGACCTGTTAGGACAAGTTATGACCAGCTTTGACTAGGCTCTGACCAGCTTGGACAAGCTCTGACCAATATTTTGACCAGTGGCCTATGAGTGGAAACACTCGGGTCTCCCACTTGTTAATCGACCTTGTGTCATATCTTGATTTAGTGGGAATCAAGTAAATACCATTCTTCCACGGATTTAACTCTCCCGGCCTTTTGGCTGGGGGTTTTGACAATTAATGGATCGTTTCTTGGTGGAAGACTGAGATTCGATCAAGCTTTGACTAGCTTGGACTGGCTTCAGGCCTGGACCTGTTAGGACAAGTTATGACCAGCTTTGACTAGGCTCTGACCAGCTTGGACAAGCTCTGACCAATATTTTGACCAGTGGCCTATGAGTGGAAAAACACCAGGTCTCCCACGTTAATCGACCTTGTGTCATATCTTGATTTAGTGGGAATCAAGTAAATACCATTCTTCCACGGATTTAACTCGCCCGCCTTTTGGCTGGGGGTTTTGACAATTAATGGATCGTTTCTTGGTGGAAGACTGAGATTCGATCAAGGCTTTGACTAGCTTGGACTGGCTTCGGCCTGACCTGTTAGGACAAGTTATGACCAGCTTTGACTAGGCTCTGACCAGCTTGGACAAGCTCGGACCAATATTTTGACCAGTGGCCTATGGAGGGAAACACTCGGGTCTCCCACGTTAATCGACCTTGTGTCATATCTTGATTTAGTGGGAATCAAGTAAATACCATTCTTCCACGGATTTAACTCGCCCGGCCTTTTGGCTGGGGTTTTGACAATTAATGGATCGTTTCTTGGTGGAAGACTGAGATTCGATCAAGCTTTGACTAGGACCTGTTTCTTGCCTGGGACCTGTTAGGACAAGTTGACCAGCTTTGACTAGGCTTTGACCAGCTTGGACAAGCTCTGACCAATATTTTGACCAGTGGCCTATGAGTGGAAACACTCGCGTCTCCCACGTTAATCGACCTTTTTGTCATATCTTGATTTAGTGGGAATCAAGTAAATAATTCTTCCACGGATTTAACTCGCCCGGCCTTTGGCTGGGGGTTTTGACAATTAATGGATCGTTTCTTGGTGGAAGACTGAGATTCGATCAAGCTTTGACTAGCTTGGACTGGCTTCGGCCTGGACCTGTTAGGACAAGTTATGACCAGCTTTGACTAGGCTCTGACCAGCTTGGACAAGCTCTGACCAATATTTTGACCAGTGGCCTATGAGTGGAAACACTCGGGTCTCCACGTTAATCGACCTTGTGTCATATCTTGATTTAGTGGGAATCAAGTAAATACCATTCTTCCACGGATTTAACTCGCCCGGCCTTTTGGCTGGGGGTTTTGACAATTAATGGATCGTTTCTTGGTGGAAGACTGAGATTCGATCAAGCTTTGACTAGCTTGGACTGGCTTCGGCCTGGACCTGTTAGGACAAGTTATGACCAGCTTTGACTAGGACTAGCTCTGACCAGCTTGGACAAGCTCTGACCAATATTTTGACCAGTGGCCTATGAGTGGAAACACTCAGGTCTCCCACGTTAATCGACCTTGTGTCATATCTTGATTTAGTGGGAATCAAGTAAATACCATTCTTCCACGGATTTAACTCGCCCGGCCTTTTGGCTGGGGGTTTTGACAATTAATGGATCGTTTCTTGGTGGAAGACTGAGATTCGATCAAGCTTTGACTAGCTTGGACTGGCTTCGGCCTGGACCTGTTAGGACAAGTTATGACCAGCTTTGACTAGGCTCTGACCAGCTTGGACAAGCTCTGACCAATATTTTGACCAGTGGCCTATGAGTGGAAACACTCGGGTCTCCCACGTTAATCGACCTTGTGTCATATCTTGATTTAGTGGGAATCAAGTAAATACCATTCTTCCACGGATTTAACTCGCCCGGCCTTTTGGCTGGGGGTTTTGACAATTAATGGATCGTTTCTTGGCGGAAGACTGAGATTCGATCAAGCTTTGACTAGCTTGGACTGGCTTCGGCCTGGACCTGTTAGGACAAGTTATGACCAGCTTTGACTAGGCTCTGACCAGCTTGGACAAGCTCTGACCAATATTTTGACCAGTGGCCTATGAGTGGAAACACTCGGGTCTCCCACGTTAATCGACCTTGTGTCATATCTTGATTTAGTGGGAATCAAGTAAATACCATTCTTCCACGGATTTAACTCGCCCGGCCTTTTTGGCTGGGGGTTTGACAATTAATGGATCGTTTCTTGGCGGAAGACTGAGATTCGATCAAGCTTTGACTAGCTTGGACTGGCTTCGGCCTGGACCTGTTAGGACAAGTTATGACCAGCTTTGACTAGGGCTCTGACCAGCTTGGACAAGCTCTGACCAATATTTTGACCAGTGGCCTATGAGTGGAAACACTCGGGTCTCCCACGTTAATCGACCTTGTGTCATATCTTGATTTAGTGGGAATCAAGTAAATACCATTCTTCCACGGATTTAACTCGCCCGGCCTTTTGGCTGGGGTTTTGACAATTAATGGATCGTTTCTTGGCGGAAGACTGAGATTCGATCAAGCTTTTGACTAGCTTGGACTGGCTTCGGCCTGGACCTGTTAGGACAAGTTATGACCAGCTTTGACTAGGCTCTGACCAGCTTGGACAAGCTCTGACCAATATTTTGACCAGTGGCCTATGAGTGGAAACACTCGGGTCTCCCACGTTAATCGACCTTGTGTCATATCTTGATTTAGTGGGAATCAAGTAAATACCATTCTTCCACGGATTTAACTCGCCCGCCCGGCCTTTTGGCTGGGGGTTTTGACAATTAATGGATCGTTTCTTGGCGGAAGACTGAGATTCGATCAAGCTTTGACTAGCTTGGACTGGCTTCGGCCTGGACCTGTTAGGACAAGTTATGACCAGCTTTTGACTAGGGCTCTGACCAGCTTGGACAAGCTCTGACCAATATTTTGACCAGTGGCCTATGAGTGGAAACACTCGGGTCTCCCACGTTAATCGACCTTGTGTCATATCTTGATTTAGTGGGAATCAAGTAAATACCATTCTTCCACGGATTTAACTCGCCCGGCCTTTTGGCTGGGGGTTTTGACAATTAATGGATCGTTTCTTGGCGGAAGACTGAGATTCGATCAAGCTTTGACTAGCTTGGACTGGCTTCGGCCTGGACCTGTTAGGACAAGTTATGACCAGCTTTGACTAGGCTCTGACCAGCTTGGACAAGCTCTGACCAATATTTTGACCAGTGGCCTATGAGTGGAAACACTCGGGTCTCCCACGTTAATCGACCTTGTGTCATATCTTGATTTAGTGGGAATCAAGTAAATACCATTCTTCCACGGATTTAACTCGCCCGGCCTTTTGGCTGGGGGTTTTGACAATTAATGGATCGTTTCTTGGAAGACTGAGATTCGATCAAGCTTTGACTAGCTTGGACTGGCTTCGGCCTGGACCTGTTAGGACAAGTTATGACCAGCTTTTGACTCTAGGCAAGCTCTGACCAATATTTTGCCAGTGGCCTATGGACAAGCTCCCACGTTAATCGACCAATATTTTGACCAGTGGCCTTTTGGCTGGGGAAACACGTTTCTTCTTGGAAGACTGAGGTCTCCCACGTTAATTATGACCAGCTTTGTGTCATATCTTGATTTTTGACCAGTGGCCTATGATCAAAGTCTCCAAATCGACCATTCTTCCATTTAGTGGGAATTTAATTCTTCCACGGATTTAACCCCGGCCTTTTGGCTGGGGGTTTTGACAATTAATGGATCGTTTCTTGGCGGAAGACTGAGATTCGATCAAGCTTTGACTAGCTTGGACTGGCTTCGGCCTGGACCTGTTAGGACAAGTTATGACCAGCTTTGACTAGGCTCTGACCAGCTTGGACAAGCTCTGACCAATATTTTGACCAGTGGCCTATGAGTGGAAACACTCGGGTCTCCCACGTTAATCGACCTTGTGTCATATCTTGATTTAGTGGAATCAAGTAAATACCATTCTTCCACGGATTTAACTCGCCCGGCCTTTTGGCTGGGGGTTTTGACAATTAATGGATCGTTTCTTGGCGGAAGACTGAGATTCGATCAAGCTTTGACTAGCTTGGACTGGCTTCGGCCTGGACCTGTTAGGACAAGTTATGACCAGCTTTGACTAGGCTCTGACCAGCTTGGACAAGCTCTGACCAATATTTTGACCAGTGGCCTATGAGTGGAAACACTCGGGTCTCCCACGTTAATCGACCTTGTGTCATATCTTGATTTAGTGGGAATCAAGTAAATACCATTCTTCCACGGATTTAACTCGCCCGGCCTTTTGGCTGGGGGTTTTGACAATTAATGGATCGTTTCTTGGCGGAAGACTGAGATTCGATCAAGGCTTTGACTAGCTTGGACTGGCTTCGGCCTGGACCTGTTAGGACAAGTTATGACCAGCTTTGACTAGGCTCTGACCAGCTTGGACAAGCTCTGACCAATATTTTGACCAGTGGCCTATGAGTGGAAACACTCACCGTCTCCCACGTTAATCGACCTTGTGTCATATCTTGATTTAGTGGGAATCAAGTAAATACCATTCTTCCACGGATTTAACTCGCCCGGCCTTTTGGCTGGGGGTTTTGACAATTAATGGATCGTTTCTTGGCGGAAGACTGAGATTCGATCAAGCTTTGACTAGCTTGGACTGGCTTCGGCCTGGACCTGTTAGGACAAGTTATGACCAGCTTTGACTAGGCTCTGACCAGCTTGGACAAGCTCTGACCAATATTTTGACCAGTGGCCTATGAGTGGAAACACTCGGGTCTCCCACGTTAATCGACCTTGTGTCATATCTTGATTTAGTGGGAATCAAGTAAATACCATTCTTCCACGGATTTAACTCGCCCGGCCTTTTGGCTGGGGGTTTTGACAATTAATGGATCGTTTCTTGGCGGAAGACTGAGATTCGATCAAGCTTTGACTAGCTTGGACTGGCTTCGGCCTGGACCTGTTAGGACAAGTTATGACCAGCTTTGACTAGGCTCTGACCAGCTTGGACAAGCTCTGACCAATATTTTGACCAGTGGCCTATGAGTGGAAACACTCGGGTCTCCCACGTTAATCGACCTTGTGTCATATCTTGATTTAGTGGGAATCAAGTAAATACCATTCTTCCACGGATTTAACTCGCCCGGCCTTTTGGCTGGGGTTTTGACAATTAATGGATCGTTTCTTGGCGGAAGACTGAGATTCGATCAAGCTTTGACTAGCTTGGACTGGCTTCGGCCTGGACCTGTTAGGACAAGTTATGACCAGCTTTGACTAGGCTCTGACCAGCTTGGACAAGCTCTGACCAATATTTTGACCAGTGGCCTATGATTTAGTGGAAACACTCCATTCTTCCACGGATTTTAACTCTCTCCCACGGGTTAATCGACCTTTCTGTCATATCTTGATTTAGACTGGGCCTGGATCAAGTAAATACCATTCTTCCACCAGGATTTAACTCGTTAATCGACCTTGCCTTTTTTAGGCTGGGGTTTTGACAATTAATGGATCGTTTCTTGGCGGAAGACTGAGATTCGATCAAGCTTTGACTAGCTTGGACTGGCTTCGGCCTGGACCTGTTAGGACAAGTTATGACCAGCTTTGACTAGGCTCTGACCAGCTTGGACAAGCTCTGACCAATATTTTGACCAGTGGCCTATGAGGAAACACTCCGGGTCTCCCACGTTAATCGACCTTGTGTCATATCTTGATTTAGTGGGAATCAAGTAAATACCATTCTTCCACGGATTTAACTCGCCCGGCCTTTTGGCTGGGGGTTTGACAATTAATGGATCGTTTCTTGGCGGAAGACTGAGATTCGATCAAGCTTTGACTAGCTTGGACTGGCTTCGGCCTGGACCTGTTAGGACAAGTTATGACCAGCTTTGACTAGGCTCTGACCAGCTTGGACAAGCTCTGACCAATATTTTGACCAGTGGCCTATGAGTGGAAACACTCGGGTCTCCCACGTTAATCGACCTTGTGTCATATCTTGATTTAGTGGGAATCAAGTAAATACCATTCTTCCACGGATTTAACTCGCCCGGCCTTTTGGCTGGGGGTTTTGACAATTAATGGATCGTTTCTTGGCGGAAGACTGAGATTCGATCAAGCTTTGACTAGGATTTCTTGGACTGGCTTCGGCCTGGACCTGTTAGGACAAGTTATGACCAGCTTTGACTAGGCTCTGACCAGCTTGGACAAGCTCTGACCAATATTTTGACCAGTGGCCTATGAGTGGAAAAACTCGGGTCTCCCACGTTAATCGACCTTGTGTCATATCTTGATTTAGTGGGAATCAAGTAAATACCATTCTTCCACGGATTTAACTCGCCCGGCCTTTTGGCTGGGGTTTTGACAATTAATGGATCGTTTCTTGGCGGAAGACTGAGATTCGATCAAGCTTTGACTAGCTTGGACTGGCTTCGGCCTGGACCTGTTAGGACAAGTTATGACCAGCTTTGACTAGGCTCTGACCAGCTTGGACAAGCTCTGACCAATATTTTGACCAGTGGCCTATGAGTGGAAACACTCAGGTCTCCCACGTTAATCGACCTTGTGTCATATCTTGATTTAGTGGGAATCAAGTAAATACCATTCTTCCACGGATTTAACTCGCCCGGCCTTTTGGCTGGGGGTTTTGACAATTAATGGATCGTTTCTTGGCGGAAGACTGAGATTCGATCAAGCTTTGACTAGCTTGGACTGGCTTCGGCCTGGACCTGTTAGGGACAAGTTATGACCAGCTTTGACTAGGCTCTGACCAGCTTGGACAAGCTCTGACCAATATTTTGACCAGTGGCCTATGAGTGGAAACACTCAGGTCTCCCACGTTAATCGACCTTGTGTCATATCTTGATTTAGTGGGGAATCAAGTAAATACCATTCTTCCACGGATTTAACTCGCCCGGCCTTTTGGCTGGGGGTTTTGACAATTAATGGATCGTTTCTTGGCGGAAGACTGAGATTCGATCAAGCTTTGACTAGCTTGGACTGGCTTCGGCCTGGACCTGTTAGGACAAGTTATGACCAGCTTTGACTAGGCTCTGACCAGCTTGGACAAGCTCTGACCAATATTTTGACCAGTGGCCTATGAGTGGAAACACTCCAGGTCTCCCACGTTAATCGACCTTGTGTCATATCTTGATTTAGTGGGAATCAAGTAAATACCATTCTTCCACGGATTTAACTCGCCCGGCCTTTTGGCTGGGGGTTTGACAATTAATGGATCGTTTCTTGGCGGAAGACTGAGATTCGATCAAGCTTTGACTAGCTTGGACTGGCTTCGGCCTGGACCTGTTAGGACAAGTTATGACCAGCTTTGACTAGGCTCTGACCAGCTTGGACAAGCTCTGACCAATATTTTGACCAGTGGCCTATGAGTGAAACACTCAGGTCTCCCACGTTAATCGACCTTGTGTCATATCTTGATTTAGTGGGAATCAAGTAAATACCATTCTTCCACGGATTTAACTCGCCCGGCCTTTTGGCTGGGGGTTTTGACAATTAATGGATCGTTTCTTGGCGGAAGACTGAGATTCGATCAAGCTTTGACTAGCTTGGACTGGCTTCGGCCTGGACCTGTTAGGACAAGTTATGACCAGCTTTGACTAGGCTCTGACCAGCTTGGACAAGCTCTGACCAATATTTTGACCAGTGGCCTATGAGTGGAAAACACTCAGGTCTCCCACGTTAATCGACCTTGTGTCATATCTTGATTTAGTGGGAATCAAGTAAATACCATTCTTCCACGGATTTAACTCGCCCGGCCTTTTGGCTGGGGTTTTGACAATTAATGGATCGTTTCTTGGCGGAAGACTGAGATTCGATCAAGCTTTGACTAGCTTGGACTGGCTTCGGCCTGGACCTGTTAGGACAAGTTATGACCAGCTTTGACTAGGCTTTGACCAGCTTGGACAAGCTCTGACCAATATTTTGACCAGTGGCCTATGAGGAAACACTCAGGTCTCCCACGTTAATCGACCTTGTGTCATATCTTGATTTAGTGGGAATCAAGTAAATACCATTCTTCCACGGATTTAACTCGCCCGGCCTTTTGGCTGGGGGTTTTGACAATTAATGGATCGTTTCTTGGCGGAAGACTGAGATTCGATCAAGCTTTGACTAGCTTGGACTGGCTTCGGCCTGGACCTGTTAGGACAAGTTATGACCAGCTTTGACTAGGCTCTGACCAGCTTGGACAAGCTCTGACCAATATTTTGACCAGTGGCCTATGAGTGGAAACACTCGGGTCTCCCACGTTAATCGACCTTGTGTCATATCTTGATTTAGTGGGAATCAAGTAAATACCATTCTTCCACGGATTTAACTCGCCCGGCCTTTTGGCTGGGGTTTTGACAATTAATGGATCGTTTCTTGGCGGAAGACTGAGATTCGATCAAGCTTTGACTAGCTTGGACTGGCTTCGGCCTGGACCTGTTAGGACAAGTTATGACCAGCTTTGACTAGGCTCTGACCAGCTTGGACAAGCTCTGACCAATATTTTGACCAGTGGCCTATGAGTGGAAACACTCGGGTCTCCCACGTTAATCGACCTTGTGTCATATCTTGATTTAGTGGGAATCAAGTAAATACCATTCTTCCACGGATTTAACTCGCCCGGCCTTTTGGCTGGGGGTTTTGACAATTAATGGATCGTTTCTTGGCGGAAGACTGAGATTCGATCAAGGCTTTGACTAGCTTGGACTGGCTTCGGCCTGGACCTGTTAGGACAAGTTATGACCAGCTTTGACTAGGCTCTGACCAGCTTGGACAAGCTCTGACCAATATTTTGACCAGTGGCCTGAGTGGAAACACTCGGGTCTCCCACGTTAATCGACCTTGTGTCATATCTTGATTTAGTGGGAATCAAGTAAATACCATTCTTCCACGGATTTAACTCGCCCGGCCTTTTGGCTGGGGGTTTGACAATTAATGGATCGTTTCTTGGCGGAAGACTGAGATTCGATCAAGCTTTGACTAGCTTGGACTGGCTTCGGCCTGGACCTGTTAGGACAAGTTATGACCAGCTTTGACTAGGCTCTGACCAGCTTGGACAAGCTCTGACCAATATTTTGACCAGTGGCCTATGAGTGGAAACACTCGGTCTCCCACGTTAATCGACCTTGTGTCATATCTTGATTTAGTGGGAATCAAGTAAATACCATTCTTCCACGGATTTAACTCGCCCGGCCTTTTTGGCTGGGGGGTTTTGACAATTAATGGATCGTTTATTTTGACTTGGCGGAAGACTGAGATTCGATCAAAGGCTTTTGACTAGCTTGGACTGGCTTCGGCCTGGACCTGTTAGGACAAGTTATGACCAGCTTTGACTAGGCTCTGACCAGCTTGGACAAGGCTCTGACCAACCAATATTTTGACCAGTGGCCTATGAGTGGAAACACTCGGGTCTCCCACGTTAATCGACCTTGTGTCATATCTTGATTTAGTGGGAATCAAGTAAATACCATTCTTCCACGGATTTAACTCGCCCGGCCTTTTTGGCTGGGGGTTTTGACAATTAATGGATCGTTTCTTGGCGGAAGACTGAGATTCGATCAAGGCTTTGACTAGCTTGGACTGGCTTCGGCCTGGACCTGTTAGGACAAGTTATGACCAGCTTTGACTAGGCTCTGACCAGCTTGGACAAGCTCTGACCAATATTTTGACCAGTGGCCTATGAGTGAAACACTCGGGTCTCCCCACGTTAATCGACCTTGTGTCATATCTTGATTTAGTGGGAATCAAGTAAATACCATTCTTCCACGGATTTAACTCGCCCGGCCTTTTGGCTGGGGGTTTTGACAATTAATGGATCGTTTCTTGGTGGAAGACTGAGATTCGATCTAGCTTGGACTGGCTTCGGCCTGGACCTGTTAGGACAAGTTATGACCAGCTTTGACTAGGCTCTGACCAGCTTGGACAAGCTCGGACCAATATTTTGACCAGTGGCCTATGAGTGGAAACACTCGGGTCTCCCACGTTAATCGACCTTGTGTCATATCTTGATTTAGTGGGAATCAAGTAAATACCATTCTTCCACGGATTTAACTTCCCGGCCTTTTGGCTGGGGGTTTTGACAATTAATGGATCGTTTCTTGGTGGAAGACTGAGATTCGATCAAGCTTTGACTAGCTTGGACTGGCTTCGGCCTGGACCTGTTAGGACAAGTTATGACCAGCTTTGACTAGGCTCTGACCAGCTTGGACAAGCTCTGACCAATATTTTGACCAGTGGCCTATGAGTGGAAACACTCAGGTCTCCCACGTTAATCGACCTTGTGTCATATCTTGATTTAGTGGGAATCAAGTAAATACCATTCTTCCACGGATTTAACTCGCCCGGCCTTTTGGCTGGGGGTTTTGACAATTAATGGATCGTTTCTTGGTGGAAGACTGAGATTCGATCAAGCTTTGACTAGCTTGGACTGGCTTCGGCCTGGACCTGTTAGGACAAGTTATGACCAGCTTTGACTAGGCTCTGACCAGCTTGGACAAGCTCTGACCAATATTTTGACCAGTGGCCTATGAGTGGAAACACTCGGGTCTCCCACGTTAATCGACCTTGTGTCATATCTTGATTTAGTGGGAATCAAGTAAATACCATTCTTCCACGGATTTAACTCGCCCGGCCTTTTGGCTGGGGGTTTTGACAATTAATGGATCGTTTCTTGGTGGAAGACTGAGATTCGATCAAGCTTTGACTAGCTTGGACTGGCTTCGGCCTGGACCTGTTAGGACAAGTTATGACCAGCTTTGACTAGGCTCTGACCAGCTTGGACAAGCTTTGACCAATATTTTGACCAGTGGCCTATGAGTGGAAACACTCGGGTCTCCCACGTTAATCGACCTTGTGTCATATCTTGATTTAGTGGGAATCAAGTAAATACCATTCTTCCACGATTTAACTCGCCCGGCCTTTTGGCTGGGGGTTTTGACAATTAATGGATCGTTTTTGGCGGAAGACTGAGATTCGATCAAGCTTTGACTAGCTTGACTGGCTTCGGCCTGGACCTGTTAGGACAAGTTATGACCAGCTTTGACTAGGCTCTGACCAGCTTGGACAAGCTCTGACCAATATTTTGACCAGTGGCCTATGAGGAAAACACTCGTCTCTCCACGTTAATCGACCTTGTGTCATATCTTGATTTAGTGGGAATCAAGTAAATACCATTCTTCCACGGATTTAACTCGCCCGGCCTTTTGGCTGGGGGGTTTTGACAATTAATGGATCGTTTCTTGGTGGAAGACTGAGATTCGATCAAGCTTTGACTAGCTTGGACTGGCTTCGGCCTGGACCTGTTAGGGACAAGTTATGACCAGCTTTGACTAGGCTCTGACCAGCTTGGACAAGCTCTGACCAATATTTTGACCAGTGGCCTATGAGTGGAAACACTCGGGTCTCCCACGTTAATCGACCTTGTGTCATATCTTGATTTAGTGGGGAATCAAGTAAATACCATTCTTCCACGGATTTAACTCGCCCGGCCTTTTGGCTGGGGGTTTTGACAATTAATGGATCGTTTCTTGGCGGAAGACTGAGATTCGATCAAGGCTTTGACTAGCTTGGACTGGCTTCGGCCTGGACCTGTTAGGACAAGTTATGACCAGCTTTGACTAGGCTCTGACCAGCTTGGACAAGCTCTGACCAATATTTTGACCAGTGGCCTATGAGTGGAAACACTCAGGTCTCCCACGTTAATCGACCTTGTGTCATATCTTGATTTAGTGGGAATCAAGTAAATACCATTCTTCCACGGATTTAACTCGCCCGGCCTTTTGGCTGGGGGTTTTGACAATTAATGGATCGTTTCTTGGTGGAAGACTGAGATTCGATCAAGCTTTGACTAGCTTGGACTGGCTTCGGCCTGGACCTGTTAGGACAAGTTATGACCAGCTTTGACTAGGCTCTGACCAGCTTGGACAAGCTCGACCAATATTTTGACCAGTGGCCTATGAGTGGAAACACTCCTAGGTCTCCCACGTTAATCGACCTTGTGTCATATCTTGATTTAGTGGGAATCAAGTAAATACCATTCTTCCACGGATTTAACTCCCCGGCCTTTTGGCTGGGGGTTTTGACAATTAATGGATCGTTTCTTGGTGGAAGACTGAGATTCGATCAAGCTTTGACTAGCTTGGACTGGCTTCGGCCTGGACCTGTTAGGACAAGTTATGACCAGCTTTGACTAGGCTCTGACCAGCTTGGACAAGCTCTGACCAATATTTTGACCAGTGGCCTATGAGTGGAAACACTCGGTCTCCCACGTTAATCGACCTTGTGTCATATCTTGATTTAGTGGGAATCAAGTAAATACCATTCTTCCACGGATTTAACTCGCCCGGCCTTTTTGGCTGGGGGTTTTGACAATTAATGGATCGTTTCTTGGTGGAAGACTGAGATTCGATCAAGCTTTGACTAGCTTGGACTGGCTTCGGCCTGGACCTGTTAGGACAAGTTATGACCAGCTTTGACTAGGCTCTGACCAGCTTGGACAAGCTCTGACCAATATTTTGACCAGTGGCCTATGAGTGGAAACACTCAGGTCTCCCACGTTAATCGACCTTGTGTCATATCTTGATTTAGTGGGAATCAAGTAAATACCATTCTTCCACGGATTTAACTCGCCCGGCCTTTTGGCTGGGGGTTTTGACAATTAATGGATCGTTTCTTGGCGGAAGACTGAGATTCGATCAAGCTTTGACTAGCTTGGACTGGCTTCGGCCTGGACCTGTTAGGACAAGTTATGACCAGCTTTGACTAGGCTCTGACCAGCTTGGACAAGCTCTGACCAATATTTTGACCAGTGGCCTATGAGTGGAAACACTCGGGTCTCCCACGTTAATCGACCTTGTGTCATATCTTGATTTAGTGGGAATCAAGTAAATACCATTCTTCCACGGATTTAACTCGCCCGGCCTTTTGGCTGGGGTTTTGACAATTAATGGATCGTTTCTTGGTGGAAGACTGAGATTCGATCAAGCTTTGACTAGCTTGGACTGGCTTCGGCCTGGACCTGTTAGGACAAGTTATGACCAGCTTTGACTAGGCTCTGACCAGCCTTGGACAAGCTCTGACCAATATTTTGACCAGTGGCCTATGAGTGGAAACACTCTGACCAATATTTTGACCAGTGGCCTATGGTCTCCCCACGTTAATCGACCTTGTGTCATATCTTGATTTAGTGGGAATCAAGTAAATACCATTCTTCCACGGATTTAACTCGCCCGGCCTTTTGGCTGGGGGTTTTGACAATTAATGGATCGTTTCTTGGTGGAAGACTGAGATTCGATCAAGCTTTGACTAGCTTGGACTGGCTTCGGCCTGGACCTGTTAGGACAAGTTATGACCAGCTTTGACTAGGCTCTGACCAGCTTGGACAAGCTCTGACCAATATTTTGACCAGTGGCCTATGAGTGGAAACACTCGGGTCTCCCACGTTAATCGACCTTGTGTCATATCTTGATTTAGTGGGAATCAAGTAAATACCATTCTTCCACGGATTTAACTCGCCCGCCTTTTTGGCTGGGGTTTTGACAATTAATGGATCGTTTCTTGGTGGAAGACTGAGATTCGATCAAGCTTTGACTAGCTTGGACTGGCTTCGGCCTGGACCTGTTAGGACAAGTTATGACCAGCTTTGACTAGGCTCTGACCAGCTTGGACAAGCTCTGACCAATATTTTGACCAGTGGCCTATGAGTGGAAACACTCCATGTCTCCCACGTTAATCGACCTTGTGTCATATCTTGATTTAGTGGGAATCAAGTAAATACCATTCTTCCACGGATTTAACTCGCCCGGCCTTTTTGGCTGGGGGTTTTGACAATTAATGGATCGTTTCTTGGTGGAAGACTGAGATTCGATCAAGGCTTTGACTAGCTTGGACTGGCTTCGGCCTGGACCTGTTAGGACAAGTTATGACCAGCTTTGACTAGGCTCTGACCAGCTTGGACAAGCTCTGACCAATATTTTGACCAGTGGCCTATGAGTGAAAAACACTCGGGTCTCCCACGTTAATCGACCTTGTGTCATATCTTGATTTAGTGGGAATCAAGTAAATACCATTCTTCCACGGATTTAACTCGCCCGGCCTTTTGGCTGGGGGTTTTGACAATTAATGGATCGTTTCTTGGTGGAAGACTGAGATTCGATCAAGCTTTGACTAGCTTGGACTGGCTTCGGCCTGGACCTGTTAGGACAAGTTATGACCAGCTTTGACTAGGCTCTGACCAGCTTGGACAAGCTCTGACCAATATTTTGACCAGTGGCCTATGAGTGGAAACACTCGGGTCTCCCACGTTAATCGACCTTGTGTCATATCTTGATTTAGTGGGAATCAAGTAAATACCATTCTTCCACGGATTTAACTCGCCCGGCCTTTTGGCTGGGGGTTTTGACAATTAATGGATCGTTTCTTGGTGGAAGACTGAGATTCGATCAAGCTTTGACTAGCTTGGACTGGCTTCGGCCTGGACCTGTTAGGACAAGTTATGACCAGCTTTGACTAGGCTCTGACCAGCTTGGACAAGCTCTGACCAATATTTTGACCAGTGGCCTATGAGTGGAAACACTCGGGTCTCCCACGTTAATCGACCTTGTGTCATATCTTGATTTAGTGGGAATCAAGTAAATACCATTCTTCCACGGATTTAACTCGCCCGGCCTTTTGGCTGGGGGTTTTGACAATTAATGGATCGTTTCTTGGTGGAAGACTGAGATTCGATCAAGCTTTGACTAGCTTGGACTGGCTTCGGCCTGGACCTGTTAGGACAAGTTATGACCAGCTTTGACTAGGCTCTGACCAGCTTGGACAAGCTCTGACCAATATTTTGACCAGTGGCCTATGAGTGGAAACACTCGGGTCTCCCACGTTAATCGACCTTGTGTCATATCTTGATTTAGTGGGAATCAAGTAAATACCATTCTTCCACGGATTTAACTCGCCCGGCCTTTTGGCTGGGGGTTTTGACAATTAATGGATCGTTTCTTGGTGGAAGACTGAGATTCGATCAAGCTTTGACTAGCTTGGACTGGCTTCGGCCTGGACCTGTTAGGACAAGTTATGACCAGCTTTGACTAGGCTCTGACCAGCTTGGACAAGCTCTGACCAATATTTTGACCAGTGGCCTATGAGTGGAAACACTCGGGTCTCCCACGTTAATCGACCTTGTGTCATATCTTGATTTAGTGGGAATCAAGTAAATACCATTCTTCCACGGATTTAACTCGCCCGGCCTTTTGGCTGGGGGTTTTGACAATTAATGGATCGTTTCTTGGTGGAAGACTGAGATTCGATCAAGCTTTGACTAGTTTGGACTGGCTTCGGCCTGGACCTGTTAGGACAAGTTATGACCAGCTTTGACTAGGCTCTGACCAGCTTGGACAAGCTCTGACCAATATTTTGACCAGTGGCCTATGAGTGGAAACACTCCAGGTCTCCCACGTTAATCGACCTTGTGTCATATCTTGATTTAGTGGGAATCAAGTAAATACCATTCTTCCACGGATTTAACTCGCCCGGCCTTTTGGCTGGGGGTTTTGACAATTAATGGATCGTTTCTTGGTGGAAGACTGAGATTCGATCAAGGCTTTGACTAGCTTGGACTGGCTTCGGCCTGGACCTGTTAGGACAAGTTATGACCAGCTTTGACTAGGCTCTGACCAGCTTGGACAAGCTCTGACCAATATTTTGACCAGTGGCCTATGAGTGGAAACACTCGGGTCTCCCACGTTAATCGACCTTGTGTCATATCTTGATTTAGTGGGAATCAAGTAAATACCATTCTTCCACGGATTTAACTCGCCCGGCCTTTTGGCTGGGGGTTTTGACAATTAATGGATCGTTTCTTGGTGGAAGACTGAGATTCGATCAAGCTTTGACTAGCTTGGACTGGCTTCGGCCTGGACCTGTTAGGACAAGTTATGACCAGCTTTGACTAGGCTCTGACCAGCTTGGACAAGCTCTGACCAATATTTTGACCAGTGGCCTATGAGTGGAAAACACTCGGGTCTCCCACGTTAATCGACCTTGTGTCATATCTTGATTTAGTGGGAATCAAGTAAATACCATTCTTCCACGGATTTAACTCGCCCGGCCTTTTGGCTGGGGGTTTTGACAATTAATGGATCGTTTCTTGGTGGAAGACTGAGATTCGATCAAGCTTTGACTAGCTTGGACTGGCTTCGGCCTGGACCTGTTAGGACAAGTTATGACCAGCTTTGACTAGGCTCTGACCAGCTTGGACAAGCTCTGACCAATATTTTGACCAGTGGCCTATGAGTGGAAACACTCCGGGTCTCCCACGTTAATCGACCTTGTGTCATATCTTGATTTAGTGGGAATCAAGTAAATACCATTCTTCCACGGATTTAACTCGCCCGGCCTTTTGGCTGGGGGTTTTTAATGGATCAATTAATGGATCGTTTCTTGGCGGAAGACTGAGATTCGATCAAGCTTTGACTAGACCAGTTGGACTGGCTTCGGCCTGGACCTGTTAGGACAAGTTATGACCAGCTTTGACTAGGCTCTGACCAGCTTGGACAAGCTCTGACCAATATTTTGACCAGTGGCCTATGAGGGAAACACTCGGGTCTCCCACGTTAATCGACCTTGTGTCATATCTTGATTTAGTGGGAATCAAGTAAATACCATTCTTCCACGGATTTAACTCGCCCGGCCTTTTGGCTGGGGGTTTTGACAATTAATGGATCGTTTCTTGGCGGAAGACTGAGATTCGATCAAGGCTTTGACTAGCTTGGACTGGCTTCGGCCTGGACCTGTTAGGACAAGTTATGACCAGCTTTGACTAGGCTCTGACCAGCTTGGACAAGCTCTGACCAATTTTGACCAGTGGCCTTTTGAGTGGAAACACTCAGGTCTCCCACGTTAATCGACCTTGTGTCATATCTTGATTTAGTGGGAATCAAGTAAATACCATTCTTCCACGGATTTAACTCGCCCGGCCTTTTGGCTGGGGGTTTTGACAATTAATGGATCGTTTCTTGGTGGAAGACTGAGATTCGATCAAGCTTTGACTAGCTTGGACTGGCTTCGGCCTGGACCTGTTAGGACAAGTTATGACCAGCTTTGACTAGGCTCTGACCAGCTTGGACAAGCTTTGACCAATATTTTGACCAGTGGCCTATGAGTGGAAACACTCAGGTCTCCCACGTTAATCGACCTTGTGTCATATCTTGATTTAGTGGGAATCAAGTAAATACCATTCTTCCACGGATTTAACTCGCCCGGCCTTTTGGCTGGGGGTTTTGACAATTAATGGATCGTTTCTTGGCGGAAGACTGAGATTCGATCAAGCTTTGACTAGCTTGGACTGGCTTCGGCCTGGACCTGTTAGGACAAGTTATGACCAGCTTTGACTAGGCTCTGACCAGCTTGGACAAGCTCTGACCAATATTTTGACCAGTGGCCTATGAGTGGAAAC
Source organism: Acanthosepion pharaonis (assembly GCA_903632075.3). Classification (NCBI taxonomy): domain Eukaryota; kingdom Metazoa; phylum Mollusca; class Cephalopoda; order Sepiida; family Sepiidae; genus Acanthosepion; species Acanthosepion pharaonis. The sequence continues at coordinate 11,324 of CAHIKZ030000758.1, read as the reverse complement.
ACTCGGGTCTCCCACGTTAATCGACCTTGTGTCATATCTTGATTTAGTGGGAATCAAGTAAATACCATTCTTCCACGGATTTAACTCGTCCGGCCTTTTGGCTGGGGGTTTTGACAATTAATGGATCGTTTCTTGGTGGAAGACTGAGATTCGATCAAGCTTTGACTAGCTTGGACTGGCTCCGGCCTGGACCTGTTAGGACAAGTCATGACCAGCTTTGACTAGGCTCTGACCAGCTTGGACAAGCAATGACCAATTTTGACCAGTGGCCTTTTGAGTGGAAACACTCGGGTCTCCCACGTTAATCGACCTTGTGTCACATCTTGATTTTGTGGGAATCAAGTAAATACCATTCTTCCACGGATTTAACTCGCCCGGCCTTTTGGTTGGGGTTTTTGACAAATATTGGATCGTTTCTTGGCCGAAGGCTGAGATTCGATCAAGGCTTTGACTAGCTTGGACTGGCTCCGGCCTGGACCTGTTAGGACAAGTCATGACCAGCTTTGACTAGGCTCTGACCAGCTTGGACAAGCTTATGACCAATTTTGACCAGTGGCCTTTGAGTGGAAACACTCAGGTCTCCCACGTTAATCGACCTTGTGTCACATCTTGATTTTGTGGGAAATCAAGTAAATACCATTCTTCCACGGATTTAACTCGCCCGGCCTTTTGGTTGGGGTTTTTGACAAATATTGATCGTTTCTTGGCCGATGGCTGAGATTCGATCAAGGCTTTTGACTAGTTTGGACTGGCTCCGGCCTGGACCTGTTAGGACAAGTCATGACCAGCTTTGACTAGGCTCTGACCAGCTTGGACAAGCTATGACCAATTTTGACCAGTGGCCTTGAGTGGAAAAACTCAGGGTCTCCCACGTTAATCGACCTTGTGTCACATCTTGACTTAGTGGGAGTCAAGTAAATATTAATTCTTCCACGGATTTTTGGCCTCGGGGTTGAGCGACGAGCTCCCCCTCTCACCTTCGCTGACCACACGAAGCAGTCAGAGCCAGCAGCAGCGCAGCCCAGCTTCATCATCAGCAGCAGCGCATCCCAGCTTCATCAGCAGCAGCAGAGCAGCCCAGCTTCATCATCATCATCAGCAGCTCCAATCAGCAGCAGCCAGCCGACGCAGCCAGCCGACGCAGCTCCAATCAGCAGCAGCCAGTCGACGCAGCTCCAATCAGCAACAGCAGCAGCCAGCCGACGCAGCTCCAATCAGCAGCAGCCGCCGGCTACATGATATGCACTAGCCTATCCTCGGTTACATGATATGCACTAGTCGTTTTTCCAGACTACGCCTGGTTACATAATATGCAATAGTCCTTTTCAGGACTAACCTAGCCGCGTTATTACGAACGTCCTTTTATTAGGACTACCAAGCTGCGATCCTGCACGACAGTCTATCCAAGGACGAACTGACTACACCAGCGCCGTCCGCGTCGATCCTCTCTCTCCTCAAGCGCCGACGCGCTCTTTACTCAAGTACAGACATCCAGGGATCGACTGGACCCCGAACACCGCTGTTCCACCAGGCCTACCTCCAAGCTGTCGCCTTGAAACCTGACAACGCTCCTTCAAAACGACCGAACTACCACAAACGATTATTTGTATATACTTTTGCCAGATTATTTAATAAAATTTGGCTTAAACTTTTACATCCTCGTCTTTGTTGTCCTTGCTTCGATCGTATTACCCTATATTATTTTTCTGTTTGCGGGGTTAACAGGCAACCTGCTTAGCGCCGCAACAACGACAAAGATGGGGACAATAGTCCGAATAATGTAAATAATGTACATAATACCTCATCTCAGAAATATAGACAGATACTGAATGGCCAAACTGTTGTAATAAATATGACGACAAAGAAGAGGTCAATAGTTCGAATAATGTAAATAATGTACATAATACCTCATCTCAGAAATATAGACAGATACATAAGAAATGCAAAATAACATTAATGAACGCCTACTGTACAAATCACGGGAGGCTTTCAAGTCAATTCCGCTTAATCCGACCAAATGTTCAGAATCGTTTTCATTATTCTTCCTTTTATTTTGTTTAACAATTTTCAGTTTCTGTCTGATGGATTATTTAAAATTTTACATTATTCAATTTAAATTAAATAATTTGCTTATATAAGAGAAACAAAATGACATTCATTAATGCATATTGTAATAATCTCTTTTTTTAGTCTCTTACTCTAATCCGAACAAATGTTCGTAATCCTTTAAATGGTCCTTACGTTCTTCTTGTTAAATATCACCTTTTTCTGATGGATTATTTTATGTTTTGCAACATCTCATAAAAAGGACATATTTTTCTGATATAAGAAAAGCAAAATATCATAACTGAACGCATATTTTACTAATCACGACAGGCATCTAAATCATTCCGATATGCCGATCAACTGTTCGCAATTCTTACGATCATTCTTCTTTTCAAATTATTTAACTATTTCCAATGTTTCTGGTGTATTTAAAAAAAATTATAATGTAATAAAAAAAGGACATAATATCTTTTATAAGCAAAAGAGAATGTCATTAATCTCTGCATTACTCTCTGGAGGCTTATAAGTCATTTCAGCTGAGCCGCAGAAATGTTCGTAATCTTTTCGATTGGTTTTCCTTTCATCAAATTCCACTCATTTACTTGTAGATTATTTAAAATATTTCATCATGTAATAGAAAACGATCTATTTTCCTTATAAAATGTCCGGAATCTTTTCCAACGTACATCCTTTTATATTATTTAACTATTTCCAATATATTTCTGGTTGATTTTTTTCAAATTTTGCATAACCTAATGCAAAAGAAATAAATTTTCTTATATGTGAGTAGCAAAGTATGATTTGTGAATGCGAATTTTGCTAATCTTTGAAACAATTCCGCTAAATCGGACGAAAATTTGTAATCATGCCATTTGATTAAATATTTCCCCACATTTCTGGTACATTTTGTTTGGATTTTGCATTATCTAATGAAAAAGGAAACAATTTCCCTATATAATATGAGTAGCAACATATGATTTGTGAAAGCGAATTTTTCTAAACTTTGAAGTATTCTAAAACACTTCCGATAATCCGGCCAAAAATTGGGAATGAATCCATCGTTTATCTTTTCAAAATTTCCACACTTTTTCTGGTCGATTTTGTTTGAATTTTATATCATCTTATAAACAGAACATAATTTGCTTAAAAGTAAGCCACCACATATGATCTGACAATGCGAATTTTACCAATATTTGAAGGATTATAACTCACTTCCGCTAATCTGGAAAAAATTCGGAATCTTTACATCGTTTATCTTATCAATTTGTTTAACAATTCCTCCTCATTTTTAAGTTGATTTTGTTTGAATTTTGCATAATCTAATATAAAAGAACATAATTTCCTGATACATCGGAATCATTCTATTGTTTATGTTTTCAAATAGTTTAACTCTTCCTCCACTTTACTGGTTGATTTTTTTTAATTATCCATAAGCTAATATAAAAGAACATAATTTCAGGATACATGTGACGCCTCATCTGATTTATCAATGCGAATTTTACTACTGTTTGAAGAATTATATCTCCTTTCTACTAATCCGTCCAAAAATACAGAATTTTTCCATCGTTTATCTTTTAAAATTTTTTAACCATTCTTCTTATTTTCTTATTGATTTTTTTGAATTTTGCTAATGTAATACAAAAGAACATATTTTAATGATATATGAGATGCCTCATATAACTTGTCTATGCGAATTTTACAAATCTTTGAAGAATTTCAACTTATTTCCGCTAATCGGTCCCAAAATACGGAATCTTTCTATCGTTTAACTTTTCAACTTGTTTAACAATTCATCTTCATTTTCTGGTTGATTTTATTTGAATTTTGCATAATCTAATACAAAAGAATATTTATTTCCGCTACTCCGCCTAAAAATACGGAATCTTTCCATCGTGCATCTTTTCAACTATTTTAACCATTCTTCTTTTTTTTCTCATTTTAATGAAACATGAGATATCTCATATGACTTTTAATGCTAATTTTCATAACCTTTGAAGAATCGAGCCAAAAATTCGGAATCTTTCCATTGCTTAACTTTTCATCTTTTTAAACCATTCCTACATTTAACTGGTTGATATTTTTGAATTTTCCATAAGCTAATATAAAAGAACATTATTTCCTGATACATGTGATGCCCCATCTGATTTGTCAATGCGAATTTTATTAATCTCTGAAGAATACTAACTCACTTCCTCAAATCCATCCTAAAATAAGGAACCTTTCCATCGATTATCTTTTAAACATGTCTTCTTGTTTTGGTTGATTTTGCTTGAATTTGCATAATCTTATACAAAAGAACATATTTTAATAATACATGAGATGCCTCATATGACTCGACTTTGCGAATTTTACTAATATTTGAAGAATTCTAAATTACTTCCGCAAATCGGGACCAATATTCAGAATTTTTCCATTCTTTATGTTTCCAAAATTTTAAAAATTCCTAAACTTTAATTTTCTAACCTACTTCCGCCAATCCCTCCGAAAATACGGAATCTTTTCATCGGTCATCTTTTCAAGTTGTTTAACAAACTTCTTTTTCTGGTTGATTTTGTTTGAATTTTGCACGAACTAATACAAAAGAACATATTTTAATGATAAATGAGATGACTCATATGACTTGTCTATGCGAAGTTTACTACTCTTTGAAGAATTCTAACTTACTTCCGCTAATCCGTCCAAAAATACGCAATCTTTCCATCGTTTGTCTTTTCAAATTGTTTAATCATTCTTCTTTTTCTGGTTGATTTTTTTTTTAATTTTCCATAATCTAAGACAAAAGAACATATTTTAATAATAAATGAGATGACTCATATGACTTGTCTATGCGAAGTTTACTACTCTTCGAAGAATTCTAACTTACTTCCGCTAATCCGTCCAAAAATACGGAAACTTTCCATCGTTTGTCTTTTCAAATTGTTTAATCATTCTTCTTTTTCTGGTTGATTTTTTTTGGAATTTTCCATAATCTAAGACAAAAGAACATATTTTAATAATAAATGAGATGACTCATATGACTTGTCTATGCGAAGTTTACTACTCTTTGAAGAATTCTAACTTACTTCCGCTAATCCGTCCAAAAATACGGAAACTATCCATCGTTTGTCTTTTCAAATTGTTTAATCATTCTTCTTTTTCTGGTTGATTTTTTTTTTAATTTTCCATAATCTAAGACAAAAGAACATATTTTAATGATAAATGAGATGACTCATATGACTTGTCTATGCGAATTTTCCTAATCTTTGAAGAATTCTAACTTTCTTCCGCTAACACGGCCATATATACGGAATCTTTCCATCGTTTATATTTATATAACTTTTTTGACAATTCTTTTCTTTTTTTTTTTTTTTTTTTTTTTCTAAGCGAATTTTACTCATCTTTGAAGAATTCTAACTTAATTCCGCAGATTGGCCCCAAAATTCGGAATCTTTCGATTATTTATGTTTTCAAATTATTTCAATATTCCTACATTTTACTGGTTTATTTTTTTTAAATTTTCCATAAGCTAATATAAAAGAACATAATTTCATGTGACGTCCCATCTGATTTGTCAATGCAAAATTTACTAATATTTGAAGAATTCTCACTCACTTCCTCTAATCCGACCAATAATACAGAATCTCAATCAGTTATCTTTTCATCTTCTCTTTTTGGTTTATTTTATTTGAATTTTGCATAATCTAATACAAAAGAACATATTTCAATGATATATGAGATGCCTCATATAACTTGTCTATGCGAATTATACTAATCTTTGTAGAATTCTTACTCACTTCGGCTAATCCGTCCAAAAATACGGAACCTTTCCATCATTTATCGTTTCAAATTTTTTAACCATTCTTTTTCTTTTTCTGGTTAATTTTGTTTGAATTTTGCATAATCTCATACAAAAGAAAATATTTAAATTATACATGATACGGCTCATGTGACATGTCTATGCTAATTTTTCTAATCTTTGAAGAATTGTAACTGACTTCCGGAAATCGGGCCCAAAATTCGAAATCTTTCTACCGTTTAACTTCTAAACTTGTTTAAAGATTCCTTCTTTTTTTCTGGTTGATTTCGAGCGAATTTTGAATAATTTAATAAAAAAAAAAAACACAATTCCCTGATAGAATAGACGACAGATATGTTTTGACAATACGAATTTTACAAATCTTTGAAGGATTCTACCTCATATTCGCTAATGTAAGAATTAATTCGAAATCTTTACATCGTTAAACATTTGAAAAAATTCCTCCTATTTTTCTGGTTTATTCTGCTTGAATTTTGAATGATCTAAAAAAAAGAACATAATTACTTTATAGATGAGGCGCAATTTAGGATTTGACAATGTGATTTTGCAATTTAGGATTTGACAATGTGAATTTTGCAATTTAGGATTTGACAATGTGAATTTTGCAATTTAGGATTTGATAATGTGAATTTTGCTAATTTTTTAAGGATTCTACCTCATATTCGCTAATCCAACAAAAAATTTGAAATCTTTAGATGGTTAAACTTTTCAACATATTTTACAAAACATCCTCATTTTCTGGTTGATTTTGTTTGAATTTTGAATAATGTAATAAGAAAAAATAGTTACCTGATAGATGAGAAGCCAAATAGAATTTGCCAATGCGAATTTTACTAATCATTGAAGGTTTTTAAATCACATACGTTAATCCGGCCAAATATTGGAAATCATTCCATCGTTTAACTTTGCAATTGTTTAATCATTTCTCTTATTTTTCTGGTTGATTTTGCTTGAATTTTGAAAATCTGAAAAAAAGCAAATAATTCTTTGAGAGATAAGACGCCATATAGGATTTGACAATGGAAAATTTAATGATCTTTGTAGGATTCGAACTAAAATCCTTAAATTCGGCCAAAAATTCGAAATTTACAATCGTTTAACATTTCAAATTGTTTAATCATTTATTCTATTTTCTGTTGATTTCGTTTGAAATTTAAAAATCTAATAAAAAGAACATAATTCCCTGAGAGATGAGAAGACAAATAGTTTTTGATAATTCGCATTTTACTAATCTTTGAAGTTTTCTTTCTCATATTCGCTAATCCGGTCAAAAATACTATGGTATTCTATTCGTTTCAGGTTGATTTTGTTTGAAATTTGTATAATAAAAATGTGCGTAGTTCCATGATAGTTGAGACACCACAAAGGATTTTACAATGAGAATTAGCCTCATCTTTAAAGGATTCTATACCACTTCCGATAGTCCGGCGAAAAATTCGAAATATTTCGATCGCTTTACTTTTCAAGTTTTTAAAAATATTTCTTGTTGAACATTTTGAATTTTGAATAATCTAATAAAAAAGAATATAGATCCATCATAGATGAAACGCCACATAAGATTTGAGAAAGCGAATTTTAAAAATACTTGTAGGATTCTAAATTATATCCCCTAGTCCGGCGAATAATTCGAATTTTTTCGATCGTCTAACTTTTCAAGTTCCTTAACAATTTCTCTATATTTTCTGGTTGATTTTGTTTGAATTGTGAATAATCTAATAAAAAAGAAAATAATTAACTGATAGTTGAGACGCCCCATAGGACTTGAGACTGCAAATTTTACTCACCTTTGAAGAATTATAACTCACATCCGCTAGTCCGGCGAAAAATCCGAAATATTTCGAACGTTTATATTTTTGAACATGTGTAATAATTTCTCCTCGATTTCTGGTTGATTTTGTTTGAATTTTGAATAATCTAATAAAAAAGATCATAAGTACCTGACAGTTGAGACCCCCTCCCGAGGTTTTGAGATTGCGAATATTACTCATCTTTGAAGGATTCTAACATCCGCTAGTTCGTACAAAAATCCGAAATATTTCGAACGTTTATCTTTTTGAACATGTTTGACCAATTCTCCTCTTTTTCTTGTTGATTTTGTTTGAATTTTAAATAATCTAATAAAAAAGAAAATAATTACCTGATAGTTCAGAACCCCCATAGGTATCGAGACTGCGAATTTTACTCATTTTTGAAGGATTGTAACTCACATCCGGTAGTCCGGCCAAAAATGTTTATCTTTTCAACATGTTTAACAATTTCTCCTCTATTTCTGGTCATAATTACCTGATAGTTGAGACTTCCTATAGGTTTTGAGACTGCGAGTTTTACTCATTTTTTATTGATTCTAACTCACATCCGCTAGTCCGGAGAAATATCCGCAATCTTTCGAACGTTTATCTTTTCAACTTGTTTAAATATTTTTCCTCTATTTTTCGTTGATTTTGTTTGAATTTTGAATAAACTAATAACAATGAACATAATTAACTGATAGTTGAGACTTCCCATAGGATTAGAGACTGCGGATTATACTCATTTTGAATGATTCTAACACACATCCGCTAGTCCGGCCACAATCCGAAAGCATTCGTACGTTTATCTTTTCAACTTGTTTAACAATTTCTCCTGAATTTCTGGAGGCCATTGGGAATCATCATGTGAAGTTTCAACTTGAGCGAAACCATTACAGGGAGCGATAGTTATCCACTGTACCGTCGAAGGAGACCCGCTGATGGAGGATTTACAGCCGTGGTAAGGGGCCACCAAGTGGATAACAGATGGGTAGTGCCATACTGTCCCCTGCTAACAAAAGCATTCAATGCGCACATCAATGTCGAATATTGCCATTCAGTTCGCTGCATCAAGTATGTATGCAAGTACATCAACAAAAGGACTGATGCTGCAATGTTTGGTATTAGGCAGGAAGGTTCCGTAGACGAAATACAGGACTTCCTTGCAGGGCGCGTCATTAGCAGCACAGAGGGCCTTTGGCACATATTCAGCTTCCCCATCCACGAACGCTTCCCAGCAATCGTCCAGCTTGCTGTGCACCTAGAAAACGACGAACTTCGTTATTTTTCTGCGGATACAGCAATGAATGTGGCTGCGCGTACCAAAGACACATCGCTTACAGTGTTCTTCAAACTTTGTCGACAGGACGAGTTTGCTAGGACTCTACTGTACCCAGACGTGCCTTCATACTACGTGTGGACAAAAAAGAACATCTGGGCTCGGCGGAAGTGCGGGGCCAACGTCGACGGTTATCCAGGCGTCAAAAAAGACGCCACACTCGGAAGGATATTCACGGTTCCCCCATCGCGAGAGGAATGTTTTTACTTGCGACTCCTTTTGTACGAAGTTAGTGGTCCAACGAGCTAAAATAACTTACGGGCGGTTAATGGCGTTTTATGTGACACTTTTCGTGATGCCTGCCTCTGTCTCGGCCTTTTGGAAGACGACAGTCAGTGGGATGCCACAATGGCTGAGGGAGCTCTTTTAAAAATGCCCTTCATCACAATCTTACAAATGTGCGAACCCAGTGATCCCAAATCACTTTGGGACAAATACAAGGACTTTTTGTCGGAAGACATACTCAGAGAAGCGCAACTGCTGTGTCCAACAATGGCTCTTACATTCAACGATGAAATTTACAACAGGGCGCTTATAATCATTGAGAACCTCTTTGTTGAAATGGGGGGGATCTCTCGCCGCTATGGGGCTTCCAACGCCAGATCGTGTGGCTTCCTCCAGTCTCTCACCTGAGATTGTGCGGGAGACATCCTACTCTGTTCAGGAGCTCAACGCCTATGTCACAAACAAATGAGCCAAAACTTCTCATAGACCAAAGGGCCGCTTACGATGCGGTTCTTGCATCCACAAGGCAGGATACAGGATCAATTTTTCTTCCAGGACGCGCCTGGGGAACGGGAAAAACGTTCGTAACAAAACTGCTTCTTGCAGAAATTCGGCGCCATGGTGAAGTGGCGCGAGCAGTAGCGTCTTCAGGCATTGCTGCCACTTTACTACCGGGTGGCCGAACAGTGCACTCAACGTTTAAACTTCCGCTTGACCTGATTATGGCAGAAACAGCTGTATGCAGTATAGCCAAGTAATCAGGTCTAGCGGAGGTATTCAGGCGATGTAAGCTCATCGTCTGGTATGTGTGCACTGTCAGTCCCAAAACTGCACTCGAAGCTCTCTGAAGGATATTCGAAACTCCGATGACCTTATGAGAGGTATAACTGTCGTTCTATCGGGTGAATTTCGCCAGACCCTCCCCGTCGTACTTACTGCAAAAGCTATTCTACATGTATGCTAATTTATTGGTTGCAATAGAAAATTTAACATCGCAGATTGCAGTGTGGATTTCAACAATTGACTGCTTTAAATTCCTATTGAGGAAAACCCAAACCGGTCGTTAATGACATCTTGCAAAGTTGTAACCAATCGTATTGCAAAAACTGAAGTGATTTGTTTAATTGTCAGAGAAATCGAGCGCCTCCACGCAAATCAGTACTTATTTTAGCGTTTGGGCATTTGAGAGTTGAATATGGTGTACAATGCATGCTTCAGCTGCATACACCACTGCAGAACTGAAAAGACCTATTACTCTTCGATTTGAGTGGTCAAACTGAGGAAGTTTCTCGAGGAGAAACTTTACTCGATTACGTTGCAACAACATCTAACTGCTCACGCATTGTGATGCTGATTGTAGAAGCGGCAGTGCCGTCTTTTGGGCAAAAGATGCGTCCATTTTTTGCATTCAGCGATTGGTTGCATACGAAAAGATGTCTCAAGATTTGAATTTTTTGTGTTCAGCTATGTCTCTATTCAAAACCACAAATCCAGCATTCAATATGTTTGATTTGGCAGGTACCTCAATATTCTTGCATGGAAAGGAAAAATGGAATGGAGTTTGCTGAAGACTGTCTGAGGACTTCAGTGTAGACCACATTTTCAGCTTTTTGTGAGGGTGAATAAAGGAACACATCATCGCGCCTGCCGACTCCAGAGCAGGCTACGTAAAGTTGGCCGTATGAGAAGCACTGCCCCTCTAAGTGTACACCAGTGATAGACAGCGTTTGTCCTTGGGCCTTATTAATTGTCATAGTTCTGTCAATGTATTTGTAAACGTGCAACACCCCTGGCACAATTTCCAGAAGCTGTCTATTATCAGTGTTTGTCCTTGGGCCTTATTAATTGTCATAGCAAAACAAAAGTGCGAATGGGAATGGGGATCTTCTGAAAGTGAAGGTACATCGGCATCTGATGGATACAAAATGCATCCATGGGATAAGCACTTGCTCCCCCTTTACCGCATTACTGTGAAGCATTGAACTCATCGCCAACTGATGTATAGTTACAAGCATCAATTGTCTCTCCTCACATCACCATATGATATATACAGAAATGAATGACCCCGACCAGATTACGGGCCCTTTCAAAAAAGCGTTCGAGACCCCGTTCGTGCAGCAAAAATCGATAA
>CAHIKZ030000757.1:2395000-2453488 GCA_903632075.3 Acanthosepion pharaonis | reverse complement strand
TGCTGCTTATACACATGAGATTTTCAAGATGGAAAAAAAAAAAAATTTAAACTCCAAACTCATTTCAGCTTCTATTGATTCCACCAGAGCCAAAACAAAAAACAAAAACAAAATACATTCCCACCAATGTTTTTTTTTTTATTGTTTCACACAATTTCCTTGAAATCCAAACGGAATAAAAAAAAAAAAAAAGTTCAATATTCTTGTTTCTGGTTTTGGTTCTCTTTCTCATGGAAGGAATGTGGACAAAACATTGCAAATTGGCAAAACGAATCAAAATTTATTATGCAAACAAATGCATCATCAGTGCATATCAATGGCATTTGAATCAAATGCTCAACAAGCGATGAGTCTGCACAATTTGCACTTATGGCAAGAGCAGAAAGAAAAACCTGCTTAGTCAAGATGCAAAGGCAAGAAATAGATGATTTTAAATAAACGAACAGTGTTTAAGAAACTGAATAATGATCATAGAATCTATGCGTAAGAACAAGCCTACAAATTGAAGCTAAATTAAATATTCTAAATAAAAACATTGTTCCACATGAATGTTTTCAAAATCAATGAACTATAAAGGCATGATAAATAATAATAATAGCTAGCCACTTGTATCTGAGGAGCACCGCCTGAAAAAGCCAATCCCTGTGGTAGACGCCTGCTCAGCCATATTTTTGTGTTTGTTCAACATCCACAGAGCCCAGCTGTGGTTTATACTGCAACTATGCTGAGTGGACCTTAGTTAGGGTTACTGGGAGAGAGCGCGTTATCTAACATGATCAACAATCTAAACAAGGCCAGTACACTCACAATAACTTGTTGACATAACCATCAATAGCTCCCAAAGAGTTTTGTATACTCAATTTCCCTCACAAGGCTTGGGTCAATCCATATGGTTTTCAAGCACTTTCCAAAGTGCCACATGCTGAGACCACCTCTTCCAGACCAATAACATCAAGAAATCACCTTCCTGACAAATTGACCATAGTGAGATTCGAACCTGAGTCTCATAGTCAGAAAGATAAGTGGTTAGAAGATTTAATAATAAATAGAGAATAAAATAAAAATAAAAAATAAATGATAAAATATAAAAAAATAAATAAAAAATCTCAATTTAAAAAATAAATAAATATTAAATAAAATCATACATAAAATAAAAATAAATAAATCAAAATTAAAATATGAAAAAGAAATAAAACAAATAAATAAAAAATTAAATATAAATTAAAAAGAAAAACTAAAAAGTAAAATGAAAATAAATAAACAAATAAATGAAAAATAGAATATCATCAAAAAGTAAATGAAAAGATGAAAGAAAAATATTTAAGTCAAAAATGAATGAAAAATAAAATATAAATGAAAATAAATAAAAAGTCAAATAGAAATAAAAAAGGAAAATAAAGTCTACCATATATATTCAAGTGTATTGCAAGTTTTTATGATCAGGTTTTATGGAGAAAACTGAGGACTGCACTATACACAGGCGTCCTCGGTATGATGATAAAGTATATGTGGCAGCAAGGCCTCAGCAAGGTTTTGAGGACTGTTGTTCCTAGCTCTACCTTGACCTCGAGTGGTAGCATCTGTTAGGATCCCAGCTATAGGCAAATAGTTAACCCCCAAAACAGGGTCAAAATATTATGAAAGTATAAAAATAGATCTTTATAGTAAAAACACCAGCAATACATTTTTGAAAAAAAAATTACCAGCAATACACTTGACTCTGGACAAAAACACTCTTTACAAAATACGTCAATGAAACCTGATCTCCAAACTGATTTCTTACAAAGAATGCATGTTCTATTCATATGAACCTATCCTAGAAACCTTGTCAACATTAAATAACCCATGGAGGTGTTGATATGCCATAAAATAAAATAAACTAGACACAAGTAATTATTCTGAAGAGGTTAAAAATCATGCATTTTTGATGACCAGTTGCACTTAACACACGTAAATTTTTTTGGAGGGGTTCAAACTCCAAAACTTGCAAAATATTCAGGGGTTGCACAATACATGAAGTTAGTTTATACACAAGTATATATAGTAAATAAAAAAAGAAACAAAAAATATATAAAAATTAAGTCAAGTAAATAAATGAATAATAAATAAAAAATAAATAAATAACAAAATAAAAAAAAGATTAAAAAAATATATAAAAAGATTAAAAAAAATATATAAAAAGATGTCTGTTTGTAGCAAAATGGTTATAATCTTAAAAGATGAAACTGTTGATCCAGATTCAAATTTCAGTCAAATCAGGTGTGTTCATTTTAAGCTTGTAAAAAGAATAATTCAATCTGTCCTTCTTTCAGTTATGGGCAAAATAGCAGAGTAGACAAGATGCTCTAGCTGTGATTGGCAAGCAAGAGAAGAAAAATTTTGGATTCAAAACTGGTTGGGCATGGGACTTGCGACTCCACCCCCCCCATAAAAAACTAATTGCTAATGAAACCCTAACAGTAACACCAGTCAGTGTCGTACTGTTGCAGCCCCAGGTTCCACAAAGAGAACATAAAGGTTTCAGCAACATGATAAAAAAAAAATCACAAAAGTAAATTTGAAATGTAAACCACATTTATTCTCCAATCGTGTTATCATTGATTTCAAACAGGCTTGGCATTTGACTCAGATGTAAAAGAGGAGTTTCCAAAAGAAATGGTCTAAAAAAATAAGCTAAAGGTCAATACTACACGGCTGAAATCATCATCAAAAATTTTGTTTATCTGAGAGCATAAAAGCCCTAAATTCTTTAGCAAAAATGTTTTTGTTTGTTCATTCATTTCCCATGAATTTATTAGACAATTCTGGTGCCAAGCCAAGTAATTACCTTTCATTTCTCAGAGCAATAAGGGTTACTTTGGTAATGATGCAATCAGCTAGTACCATACAAGCAACAGTCTGCATTCATTGACCATACAGTGTTATCACCGGTTAAAATTCATTAAATTTTTCTCTCCAAAATGTTTTTCAGGGAATTAGACTTCTCAAGTTCACTGTTATAACTCTTTCTAATATTGATTGGAGTTTCCTTCCAAACCTTTAAAGTTAATAACTTGATTGCATTATATGTTAGTTATATATGATACCCATTTTTGTTGTTGCTGTTGTTGGAAGTCTGTGGTTATTTGGTAAATTTCTTCTTTTGTGCTTTTGTAGCAACAGTCTAGAGGTTTTGATGAAGTCTTTAAGATTTATAGGATTAACTTGATGGGACCCTTTTTAATCATTGATCTGATAAAACAGTTGTTTACAGATGATAGTTCAGATATTTCGAAATAAGCTTGGATGTCATGTATGATAGACATATGTAAATCTTGAGCTGACTCGGCTTTTTGAGAACAAGATTTGGGTTTTCAGGTCAATATTTTGACTTTTGTAGAATCTTACACTGCTGGACCAAAAGTACACCACATGCACAGTTAGTCTTACTGTCAGTTGAAATTTATAAAAGACTTTGGATTCAAAACAGTTTTTCAGGAATCAAACTTTTCAAGACCATTGATTTCTATTACTGATGGGCATTTCCTTCTTAACCTTTTGTTTATGATAGTGTGGAATGTTAACAAGTTAATTATATTATTATTTTCACTTCTAGTTAAATGTACTATCCATTTTAGATGTTGCTGCAGTTGGAAGTCTTCAAGTGATGATATTTTTGTTATTTGTGATTTTGTAGCACCAGTCAATAGGCTCTGATGATGGACTGTCTACGTTAAGACATAAAGGATTCATTCACTTGAAGCTATTTTTAATCATTGATCTGAGTGTCAATTTCCTCTCCAGGTAGCATACAACAGGTCGGACTGAATTACATGGTACAAACAAAAAATAACTTATGCATAGGCAAACATATAAATAAAATTACTGCAAAGGTCACCACATTTTTGTCATATATTGTTGATAAAATATTTCTTTTGATTGTATGCAGTTTTTTAAAAACGTCTATCATATTTCTGTCAGGTTATTTTTTGTATCATTCAAAATTATTAGTAGGAATAAAGATGATCAAGAGTTATTACAACATTATATAAAGTGGGTGACAGTGGAGACACGCGTCCAGTGTCTATAAAATGCTTCCAGGGCATGCATCTCAAATAGCTTCTGACAACTACCTCCAGCCCCAAGCTGAAGAAAGTGAACCACTGGTACCTCATAACCAGCTGCTTCAGATAGCTGGAGCTCATCAGCACAGAAAGGAAGTCCTAGGAGAAGGAAAATCCTGATTTTAAACTCTGCTGCCTTGCAGCCATATTGAAATATGAAAAAGGCTATGAAAGTAAATCCAAAAGAAAATCTGGAGTGGATCCCCAAAGGCAGTTGGCAGTCAACATTGACAAACTTCCAGCACCTCCTGTAGCCAAAGCAATCTCCAAATGTAATGACCAGTATTCTTTTGAATCTTGTTGGTACAGTCAAGGTGGGGTATGTGGTCTGGGCAGTGTATGGTCTTCATATACCACCATCCAGGCTGGCACCTGGAAGAAGTCACTCCAGTCACCACAAAAGTACTGAATTTTGACCAATAGGGGTTTGCTATATACGAGAAAATGTTCTCTTTGGTGGAATTCCTAGGGAGTTCTTTATTATGAATTTGCTAGAATCTGCAGAAACAATTACTACACAACAATACAGTGAGTAATTGGCTTATTTGAAATATATATTACAACAAAAGAATTTTTTTTCTGGTCAAGGAAGTTGACTACTGATTTTGCCACCTGATAACACTTGTCCTCATGATACAAACTTGAATTTTCCAGATCACTTATCTTCAGACCCTCACTTGTTCCATTCCAGGTAACAATCTCAGTTTCCTCAGCCATTCTAACAAACTCTTCAAAGAATTAATTAGAATTAATTGGGGATTAGAGTTCTTTACAATTATTTTTCAATTAAATCCAATTACTAAGTTAGATTGTAAGCCAAACAAGATTCAGTTTGAATCATCCATAATTTTAAAAAAGAGAAAAACAACTTTATGCAATCCACAAATTATATTTTACTAGGAAATGTAAAATTAAAAGCAAATAAGGAAAGTTGCAAAAAAAAAAAGAAAAAAAAAGGAAGGCATTTTATGGGATTTAATTTATAAAGAAACTCTGGATAATGAGAATCAGTAGCTGTTTGTTAAAAAGATTGTTCCACCAATAGAACAATAGTAATTTTCATTATTGATTTGGGAAAGTAATATTCTTAATTCCGTACTATAAACTCATTGTTGGTTGTTCCTTTTAGTAAACAATGTGTAGCAGGGAGTCATATTACTTTTAGAGAATAGGAGATGATAGTTTTCAAATCCTTTTCGCCTTTTGTGGTCTTGTACACAACTTTGGAGAAGAAAACAAGAAAGAGATTCTGAAATTGGTACAAATATTACCATTGGTCACATGATATCTTAGAAGATCAGTCGTTGGTTGAGCTTTTGTCCAGTCACCACCTTTTATTTAAATTTATCTTCAGCAGATATCAAGACAAGGAGTAGAATTCAAACATTTCTAATTTTTTTCTGAATTAATTCCCTTCATATAAATTTTTGATAGAAGGGCACTTCGATGTAGTGTAATGGTTAGCAAGCATGTCTTGCTTGTATGATTATAACTGAGTAGTGAATTTGATCCTCACTGGGTGCTCCATATCTTCAGCCTTGTGCCACATCTAAGCTGCACTTGGAGAACCAAATGTAAAATTCCAATAAAACAATAATTGTTCTTTTGCAATGGAATGCATGTTTTAACTGAAAGGTGGAGGTGTAAGTTCCATGAAAGCCAGAATGTCCTCTTCTCCGACATATTTTACCAGCAAACTTTCTATCATTTTTTTTGTATTCTCCAGCTATATTTGTTATTCATTGGAATTTATTTAATCTTTTGCTCCATCTACTACCCTTCCTTCTTGCTCTGTGTCCCACCCACTTCTATTTTTGTCACTTGATCATTTTTCTAATATCTTGGCACTTTCTGCTTTCTCAGGTCAATGGCTTGGTCTTGGTGAAGACAATTCTTCATTCAATATTGTGGATTGGCAGTACAGAATCACAAACAAAGAACTGTACCAAATGACAGGAACAGTGAGGACTTTCAACAGCAGCAACAACTAAAAAGGATATCACATTCTTGGAGAGAAAATAATCACATAATCAAAATGTTGACATTCCACACTACTTCAAACAAAATGTTAGGAAGGAAACCCTCTATCAATATTGGAAAGAGCAATAACAATGAACTTGAGAAATATATTTTCTGAAAAATTGTTTTAAGAGAAAAATTTTATAAATTTCAACTGGCAGCAGCACTAGTTGCTTGGTCAATGAATGCCAAATGTTTCCTTATAAGGAAACGGCTAACATTAGCATTACAATTCTCTGATCTCTCTTTCTTTCATGTTTTGCATCTGTACACTAAAGCTGACATTATATTTTTATTCAGCTTATGAGCAAAGTGTTTTTATTATATTTCTCTTTCATGAAATGCTTCCCAAATTATAATTATTGGTTATTTTATTTCATTTTCCTGATCATTCCTTAAGATACTATTACATTTTCTCAGCAAATATATTCCAGAACTTTTTCTAATTTTTTATGAGGATCTTTCTCTCTCTCTCTCTCTCTCTCTCCATATATATATATATATAATATAAAATATTGAAAAAATTCATCCTTAACACTTTTTTTTTAAATCATTACACCCCAATCAAGATGGGAATACCACTAGTACACAGGGGATTATAGAGAGTGAAAGTGAGAGAAAATACTGTGTATGGGGGACAGAGGAAAGAATAAAAGCTGAATGGGGTTTAAGAAGATAGAAGATGGTGACTGATGTTGCATTTAAATTTTTGAAGATTGTAGTTATCAGCAAAGCAAGGAAACAGACGGGGGTTCCACAGATGGAAAGGACAAGAAAAGAAACAGTTGCATTTAGCTATAAAAGCATTATAAAAGGGTGGGAGTTCCACACTTGGGAAGTGTGAGAAAAGAAACTGTTGGAGTAGAAGTGGCAGTTACATTTACCTAATTCAACAGTAAAAGGGTGGGACCTAGATGCCAATCTAGTAGCATGCTTAAACTCACATAGTCTGGGCACAAAGGAAAAAAGCTCCTCAGAGCAGTTGCCATGAAAATATTTGTTGAAAAGATCGAAGGAAGCTACATCGCATCTGTGAGAAAGTGACTGAAGTCGAGATGTCAAGAACCTCGAGATGAGTAGCTACTCAGGTTTCAACCTTACAGTCCTCATCAGGTGATTTTTGGTAAATAATTATTTTGTAGCACTATTTTAGTTTGCTTATATAACGTGGCATCATAAAGTAAAATTATCAGAAGGGGAGGGGGTGAGGAAAGAGTGGGAAGAACCGGAAGTGAGAGAAAAAAATATATACGTATATACATAAATATAATCATCCGGATTCGTATTCTGCACCAACAATCTAGATAATATAAATAAACAAACACAACACAAGGAATTTCAAGACAGATGCACACTGTAACAATACTGACATCAGCCCCTGTAACTGCAGGGATAAAAACAAGTGTTGTTTGGATGGTAACAGTAATATTGTGAGCATGATCTATAAGACACAGGCTGAAGATTTCACAGGGCAGAACAAAGTCTATGTGGTGTGCACAGAAGGCACATTCATGAAAAAATGATATAATCATAGGTGTTCTTTTAAATTGGAGAGCCATAGGCATTGTACCAAGCTGGCCAGCCATGTGTGGGTGTTCAAAAAAGTGATGTAATAGAAGTCCCAGTATAAGATGGAGTGTTCTGAGAAGGCTTAAATCTTGCAGTTCTAATGTCAGTTTTTGTAGGTTATGTCACGAGGAAAAACTGGCTATTGTGACATATCCAGACAGAGACATGTTGCTGAAGTGATGTCCAAATGTAGACACATTAATAAACATACTAGGACGCAATATGAATCCGGATGATTATATTTACATGTGTGTGTGTGTGTGTATATATATATATATATATATATATATATATATATATATATAAATTATTTACTCTAACTTCAGGTCCTTCCCAGTTTTTCCTCACCCCCTCCCTTTCTGATAATTTTACTTTATGGCGCTAAGTTATTTGAGCAGACTAAAATAGTGCTACCAAATAATTATTTACCAAAAAAACCACCTGATGAGACCATAAGGTTGAAACCCAGTAAAGGTTGAAGGTGAACTTTTTCAAATTTTTATATTATCATCTGTCTGCTCTGAATGATCAATTTTTTGGAATCGTATACTGAGCACTTTCTTACAATATCCATCCATTGGTCTGACTTTGTTCTAATACTTTTTTATATTTTCACATATTATATATATATATATATATATATGTGTGTGTGTGTGTCTGTGTGTGTGTTGGTAGGATATATAATAGTATCCAAAACAAAAGTGAAAATGAGACAAAGTGGATAATTTTTAATTAAAAACACGTTTCACCAGAGAAAAGCTTAGCTAAGCTTATGTTCTCTTTGGTGTCATCAGTTCACCTAAAACAAGAAAGACAAAACTACATGTTGGACGAGTGATTTTACGATCTCTGAGGATAAGCTGAATGTCATAAAACCCATTATTCTGGCTTGACATTTGAGGAGAGTCTGTATGTCTCTGTGCTTGTTTGTTGTATCTGTAGCTGTTTGGATACATATATATACATAGCCACATACAAATAATACATGCACACAGTATACACATACATACATTTTAAGACATTTTTATGTTTATACATTCTTTTTATAGATGGAAATATTTAAATAAATGCTCTGTTTATAATAAACAGTATTAACAACATTTACGGGCATGATTGTCCGAGAAATTTTCAGAGAAAATATGCGTCCTCCAACACGAATCGAACCTGTATCCTATATGGAACCGTCTTATAGCCTGACATGCTTTTACCAATTTCACCACAGGTTCATTTCAGTTAGCAAGGTCGATTTTACTGTTTTTAAACTACAATTTTCCATGATTTTCTCACGTACATTCATATCTGCTCAATGCATATGCAAATGTAAACAAATGACGTCACACATTATGAAATGGAAAAAGTCCGACAATTATTTTAAGATATTTTTATAAATTTTCTTGTCAGAGGACGCATATTTTCTTTGACAATTTCTCAGATATTCAGGCCAGTAAATGCTGTTAATACTGTTTATTATAAACAGAGCATTTACTTAAATATTTGTATCTATAAAAAAGAATGTATAAACATAAAAATGTCTTAATTGTCGGACTTTGTCCATTTCATACTGACGACACTCCAGGAAACACTCCATCCACCCATCAGGGGGTATCAGCAATTGATTGTTTATACTTCTTGATTTTTCTTTTTTATATGCACTTTTCATTAGAGTAAGTTTTTTTTTTGTCCATAGTTTATGTGTGCATGCATGTGTACTTTCATGCCTGTGCATCCATGCACCTGTGCCAAAGTCCAGCACAAAGCTAATGAGGGGTGTGTGAAAACATTGCACTAAACTTTCAAGTGCATATGGTTTGCCAGCTTTGAAAATAAGCATTCAGAATCTTAAATTTGCAGTTTAAACAAACTGAAGGGTGCTACCATTGCTGAAAACAACCAAAGAAGATGTGGGGAACCATGCTCCCCTACATCTGGAAAGAACAAGGCTCATAAAAGGAGGATGGTTTATTTTGAATTGTATAATAAGTATAAGTGCTGGTATGGAAAATACAACTGCTCCAGCTACCCTACCAAATCCTCTCTGATTATCATATACCGTATGTATATTTCATAAGCATTTATATTACAGTTTATCAATTTGAAATTGTTTTAAGCATCATCATTCATTTTTTAATTATCTGATTTTATTAATTTAAGAATGTTTAGATTCTGATGTGATAAAACCTACCAAATCAGGTTAACAACTTTTAAAAAATTTTACAAATAAAGACTTATTGTTCAGCTGCAGCGTCAATAAAAATGTATAAAATAAAAAGAAATAGCCATCCCAGTTTTAATATAAACAGTGGCTTTGCCATTGCCAAATAATGAAAGTTAGGGAATGACTGAAAAGAAACGTATATATGTGTTTGAAAAAAAAAAGAAGAAAACTGACCAAATCCATTAAGACATAATTCTAAATCGGTTCCTTTCAAGTGACACAAGAGTGAGTGTTTATGGTAATTGAAGATAACATCAAACAGTGGATGTCTTCAGACAGAAGAGAATCAGTCACTGAAGAATTCTTCTGATTTCAGACGTATACAGCTTTGAACATTTCGTTACTGATGAGAGTAAGTTTTAAGTTTTGTCTTCAGAAAGAAAGTGAGTGGTACCAAAACTTTATGTCGGCCAGTACCTTGATGAAAGCAATAATCAGAAACTCTATATTTAAATAAGTATCTTTGTTTGCTTTAACTGTAATGCCATATCAAAATCATTAACATCCTGTAACTTGAACAGATCTCTCAAAGAAAATCAATTGTTTTAATAATAGATTTATACCTAGTTGTGATTGTTTAATTGATTCATTTTTTATGGCTTATCAACACTTTGCAGGTTATTTAAAGCCAGGAAATATTTTTTAGATCATAAAATTTTTTTTTCACTTTTGAAGATAATAATGGTTTAGTGACTTGATTCAATATTGTGAGAGTTGGATTATCATATTTGGGTTATTTTTCAATTACAAAGTAACAGCTGTCTGATCTATAATTGAGAGTTACCAAAAAATGGCCAACCCACATATATAATAAACATAATTTTATTTTTCGTCAAATTAGCCTACAAAAAGTGAATTCTATTTTTTATTTTTATATATAATGAAATAAATTTAGCTCTTTGATCAGTATGTGATTGATTCATTTTCTATGTCTTAGCAAGTCATTTAAAACCAGAAAATATTTTCAGATTGTAAGGATTTCTTTTTTTTAAAATAATAATGGCTTAGTGATACAAGTCTTACTAATCAACCCATAACTGGGGGGAAAAGAGATTGATTCATACCTTTTCTTTGCACATAAATAAATATAATGAACCCAACTGGAATTGGAACTTGTCTCTCAGATTAACAATTCCAAGCCGTTATCCATTCACCATGCACCACCCATTCATCCAAGCTTACAGTAATGCATATCAAACAGCTTTTGAAGACCTAATTTTGAAGCTAATTTTAAGGGGGTTACATCATACATGCGATATAAAATTAGTTTATGTACTGCTGGCCCTGGCTATGCTGTTGACCAAACTATATATCCATTTACTGTAGTCAAAAAGTATAGCTGTATTTAAAATAAACATTATTTTGTTAAAACTGATATTTTACTTAACTGTATCCAATACTAATGCATGTAATATTCACATATTAGTATTATATTATAAAATTAGTATTATATTATAAAATACAAACATAGTGAATATATATCTTTTCCATTGTTTATGTTTCTAAGATGTTCAGCTGTGTCTCATTCAGCTGTTTATGGCTGTACGCATTTATGCAACAAGTATATCATTACTAATAATACTTTTATAATTCTCTTTTACTTTTTTAAACTTATTTAACTAGAAGATGGAATAAAAAGATAGAGGAAAAGAGGTTAGTCTATTGTAACTTGGTCTCTCAAAAAAGAAACTCACATGATATACAAGATACATGATAAAATCATTTTTTATAAGTGAAAATTTGGGGGTCACATGATACGTGAGATTGCACATTACAGGAGTATATACGGTAACTGTTGTTCCCAGCAGTCACCCATCTAAGTATTAACCAGGCTCAATGTTGCTTAACTTTAGTGATCGTATAGGAACCAATGTTTCAATATAATGTAGCCATAATTCGCCAAGTTACTACTGCTAAGAACAAGGAAAATGTATAAAATGCACTTTAATATATTTAGGTTTTAGTACAGTTCCAATCATCATTTTAAAACATTGCTGAGGAATGAAGGTAGTTAAAATAATAGCAGTGTCAAGGGAAAAATCATCCTTTTGACATTCTGTTTCCTTGTGGGCAGGAAGGTTCAAGGTTGACAAAATTTTTATTGGAGATCATATCTAGAACATCAAGACAATGACTGCTGCTTATAAATAAAAATATTGATTTCATTTTAATAAAATATTTTCTTTCAATTTATTTTAGGATACTGTAATGAGTTGGTCGGTCAACTTGACACCCCCAAAGCGAGTGGAGGTGGGCAGGCGCAAGAAC
The DNA here is from genome assembly GCA_903632075.3 of Acanthosepion pharaonis. NCBI lineage: Eukaryota > Metazoa > Mollusca > Cephalopoda > Sepiida > Sepiidae > Acanthosepion > Acanthosepion pharaonis. The sequence continues at coordinate 2,441,314 of CAHIKZ030000757.1, read as the reverse complement.
TGTGATTGGTAGCTGGCTTGTTGGTGTTTTGCATAGGTGAGTTACCAAGCTCTATATAAAGGAATGGTATGAGAAGGAGGGCAGTTTTCAGTCTCAGAAGTGGAGACTATGCCCATCATTACGACAGCAAGAGAAAAAGAGACAAAATCATTTATTTTTTCATAACACATTCCAACACAAGCTATTTCGGCATTTACTTTATCTCTAGCAAGATGGCGGAAAGACCGTTCGACATAAACCTGATCTCTGAATTCAGTGGTGATACAAGTGGACAGTCTGTGGTTGAATGGATTGAAAATGTGGAACTGGTCTGCGAATTATGTGAGATCACGAAGATTGAACAGATTCTTCCACTGCACTTGAAAGGTGGCGCCCTTGCTGTGTATAGGCAGCTGAGCAAAGAACAGAAAAGTGACATTGAGCAAATAAAGCGCACTCTACTAACCGTGTTTGGAACTGACCGGTTCGTGGCCTATGACCAAATCCAGATGCAGCGTCTGCGGCCTGGCGAGACAGTAGATGTATATGTGGCAGAATTAAAGAAGCTTGCCGTAGCAATCGCACCACTTCCTGAAGAATGGATGACCTGTGTCTTCGTGTCTGGATTGCCTAGTCATGTCAAGCAGATACTCCGCGCATCATCCAGAATGGAAGACATGATGCTCAATCAATTGTTGACTAACCAACTCATTACACGCCTCCCTGATCTTAGGATCACAAATCTTCTCAGTTCAAGAGATGGTCGCATCTGTCTGGTGACTGCGTCCGCATATATACAACTTGCATGCTTGACATATTAAGATGATCACACATGCGCGAACTCACTTGCTCTGAGGTGCCAGATTTCCAGATTCATCCCGTGTCTCAGTCATGATTAGTGGACTCGGACTTGGAGGTAGGCCCTTCTTAAATTGAGGGTGGCCACGTTGTTCCTTTGTTGTCGCCCTTGAGGATAACAGGTCCATCATAGAAGATACCTGCTGGTTACAACCTGAAAATGATGCATGACACATAAACCTGGCTGAACACCCACACCACTGAAAAATAAAACAGCAGAGTACCCGGTTCCAGAGCATATCAGGAGTGAATACGAAAATGAATTGCTGGTTGCGCCATACCCTGAGGAGGAGCTAGGGCCACCTCGAGGACTGATTCTGTTGATGGCAATAGTGCAAGAGAATAAGGGGAAAGTGAGACCGGTCATGGACTACAGGGAATTGAATAACTTTGTAGTGTTAGTTAAATCGGCAGTCAACAGAGCAGATGCATTGACTCACATTCCACAGTGTTGGTTGAATGCTGCTTAGAAAGAGTCTGAACCTCTGCAGCTGCTGTGTATGGCTTCTGCACTCAGTATGGGCCTTGAGCAGATCATGAGCATACATGAACAGTGTGGGCATCTCGGGATTAAACAGACACTCTACTTCTCAAAGATGGTTGACCCAGCAGTCAAAAAGGCAGATGTTAGGACAGTAGTGCAGAGGTGCGAGGCATGCCAGTCAATTGACCCGGCACCGATGTAATGGCAAAAAGTAAATTTGAGTACTACCCATGTTTGGAACAGGCTGGGGATAGATGTTATGCATGTTGGCAGCCAGCTCTATTTGACTATTATTGACTGTGGACACTCTCGCTTTGCCATTTGGCGACTACTGCATCAGCAGGACACTGCCAGCATATGTCAATTTGAGTCCATTTTTTATGACCGGGGTCCACCTGCAGAAATACTGACAGATAATGGTGCGGCATTTTCTTCAGAGCAATTCTCGCAGTTCTTAAGGAAGTGGGGTGTGCGGCTTCGGTTCTGGTGTGGCTACGTGTCGGCGGGAAACGGCATAGTAGAAAGGAGCCACTGGTCTATAAAAGTGATTGCAGCCAGAAAGCGATGTTCAATCCCCGAAGCAGTCTATTGGTATAATGCGACACCTAAAGGTGGTGTTTCGCCTACAACAGCACCAGCTAACATGGTGCATGCCTATCACTTACAGCTGTGAGGCATTGACATCACAATGGCTCCGAGCGACACGCAAGCAAAATACAGAATTGGTGACTTAGTGTGGTTTAAGACCCCCGCACAGAAAGTGTACGGACAAGCTTAGAATGGGGCATGTTACCGAGATTATCAGCCTGCAGTCAGTGCAGGTCGATGGCGTGCCTCATCATGTTAAAGACTTGCGGCCAGTTGTAGGGTTAAAATTGTCATCAGATGATGAAAATGACTCTGAAGATGGTGCGCAAGTGGTGTATTTAATGTCAGATCCACTGAGTTTTGCCTCAAACATCAGTACTCTACCTGCAGACATCAACATGGCCAGCTGTCCAGAGGCGGATGGCAGCTCAACAGATGAGAGTTCATCCAAGGATGAGGACCCTGTCATCCCGCTCAGAAGGAGTGCCCAGCAGAAGAGGCCTGCCTCGAGTTTCACAGTGTGTGATCATGACAGCGAGACATGGGATGAATCTGGAAATCTGCTACCTCGGAGTAAGCGAGTTCACGCATGTGTGGTCATCTCAATATGTCAAGTGTGCAAGTTGTATAGATGCAGATGCAGTCACCAGACAGAAGCGACCATCTCTTGAACTGAGAAGCTTTGTGATCTTAAGATCAGGGGGGCATGTAATGAGTTGGTCGGTCAACCTGACACCCCCAAAGCGAGTGGAGGTGGGCAGGCGCGGGAACTGTGATTTGTAGCTGGCTTGTTGGTGTTTTGCATAGGTCAGTTACCAAGCTCTATGTAAAGGGCTGGAATGAGAAGGAGGGCAGTTTTTGTCTCAGAAGTGGAGACTGTACCCATTGCTACAACAGCAGGAGAGAAAGAAACAAAATCATTTATTTTTTCGTGACACATTCCAACACAATATCAAATGAACAATTTTGTCATTTCAATGTCTGCATCCAAAAAAAAGAATTCTTACCAGTTATTTTGATTTTTGTCATTTTGTAGAAATTCTTTGACTCAGTTTGTAATTTTAAGATTTAATGTTTAATTCTTCCTGAAATTGTGTGTTTTATAGCAAAGTCAGGGTCAATAAATTGTTTAGCTTATGAAAACTAATTTTGATTAAAATTGTAAAAGATAAAATAGGAATATGAGTGTATGTGTATATGCATGACAGAGTATCTATGTACACACACACATGGGAAGCTGAAAAGATGTCAACTTGATTCACTCCTAAAATATGATCAAACAATTTGGGGGGAGAACAGTTTATTTTTTTTGGTTAGGTTAAGTACTTTTCAGCAACCTTTTATATATATAAGTTTTTTGTAAAAAGTGTTCAGCCATTTTGTATGTCTTAAGGGTCAACTGTATGAGGTCACCTGGCAACCAATCAGAAGGGATTTGGGTATAGAAATGTGAACAGACACTCTCCCATAGTGTTACTCAGTCAGCAGTTGGATACAATAAATGAACATGTGTACCATGTAAACATTATCTCCACTGTGTATATACTTTGCTTGAAACTTTAATATCGGTTGATGGAAATCTTTCAGGAACGATTTAATGAACAAACCCAGATAAAACTTTAGTACTGATCCCAGAAACCTAGCATCCTCCCCAGGTCATCATCTGTGTCCCACACTGACCATGCCGTTTTATTAGAGATACACTGGCCGTTTTATTAGAGATACACAGACTGATACCTATAAAGTTGTCCTGTTATATTCTTTTAACTGAGTTGAATAACAGATATTGAATTCAATCTATTCCCTTGATCCTGTTCTGTTCAGTGCTTTTCGGGATCTAGGGTTAAGAAACAGTATAAAAACACTGAAACAATATCAACTTGTGTCACCTGACATTTATTCTAGTTTGATTTGCCTTTTCTTCACACTGATTTTCAAGATGATGACTGGAATAGTTGAAGAAGGAATCAAAAATTGGTTTGCTCTTCTTTACATCTGAACCCCCAAGACAGAATTGAAATTTATTGTAATGTTGTCTTAGTTAAAAAATAGCTGAGAATTAGGAAGGCCATAATTAGAGAGATTATCAAAGGAAGAAAAGACAAGGTAAGGAAAACAAAGAAGAAGAGTATTGTTCGGGTTGTTGCCTTCATCTTCATTGTCATATTCACAATGCTTCAGCTGTTAGCTGAGTTACTAAAGGGAAATAACTGATACCAAGATATCCAGAAAAGGCATGGCACGTGGAACTAGAACGATCTACTCCATGGACAAAATATAAGGTTTGGTTTGAAATTCCGACGTATATCAACTGAAGAAGGCTGGTGTGTAGAACATTCAAAATGTCATGACTATGACAATAAAGACGAGGACAACAGTCCCATAATTGCAATAAATGATCTCAGAAATATGGACAGATAAAGAAGAAGAGGCTTATTGAATTACTCATACAGTGAATGGAAAAAATTTGAGTAAATCAACTACTCCTCAAATCCTACTCTAATGTGGCTACTTGCCATAAGTGCAGTCCATTGTCATAGTAGTAGGGTAGAGCAGGAAGTACTCTGAGTCCTCCTCTACTACAAAATTAACAAAACCAAAAAATAAGGCTCCCCTTGAAATAGGTTTGGAACCTCAAGTGAGTCTTATTATATTCAGTTTTCAGACAAAGACATAATTTTTTTGAAACCTGTTCTTTTATTGTCTTTTGCGATTCTAGTTCCTTCTCTTAAACTCTACTCATTTTCTTTCACTTCCAGTAACTCTTGCATCTTAGTGGCATTATGCTTGGGGTGAATGATTAAAAAAAAAATCTTTCAGTTATATTTTTAATCCCAGAATTTTCTAATGAGATAGGATCATTTGGCTAAGACAAATTGTTTCCAACACAAATTCCAGATCTCACTAACACCGTCTTATTTACTGACGGTTAAAAAAAAACTCTTCTATTACCAGATATGGTCATTTTTACTTCTCCTAAACATGGCTGTCTGGCTAGTTCTATATCTGGGAAGAAATTGGTGAGGTTATTCACAAACTTTATCATGAATTCCACAGTTTTATTTATTTATCTATTTTTATTTATTTGTTTATTCTCTCAGCTAAATTCCTGCTAAGTGAAAAAAAAGAAAGATTTCATCTGTTACTCTTTCCAACTTGTCTCAAAGTACCAAACAACTAGTACTTGCTTGTAAAATCTTACTGTAGAAGAGATTTTATCTTGTCATGCTTGAAACTTGGGCAGGAAGCCAATGAAGGTGATCCAATTTTTGGAAAGCCTTCAATGAACAGAACTCTGAAATTGTTGAAAACATATGAACTAGAATTAACACTTTAACAACCACTACAAAATCCAAGATTAATTATAAATATTAAAATTAAAATCTGATATTAATTACAGATTTCAAAATACTGAGTAGACGGAATTGCTTGGAACCCAACAATGATTGTGCTAGCAAGAAGTTGTCTGAAGGTTTAAGTGTACAGGTGATGTTCAAACTGCTGGTCATGATAGATTATGCACTCTCTCCCAGAAATTGTTAATATAATGTCTACTCAGCATTGTTGCAATATAAACTACAGGTGGGCACTGAAGAAGGTGAACAAACACAAATGTGTCTGAGCAGTTGTCTTTGACAGGGATTAGTTAGTCACCTAACAGGCAGGTGTGCTTGGAAAATGTGAGTAGCTGCTATTATATATCTATATGTTGTGTATGATACACCTACCATATAAAGGATGACCCAAAAAATAAAAGAAAGATAGTTTAAAAATAAAAAATAAAACAATAATGCAAAATTAAAACTAACTGAAAATTGAACCTAAAATATATTTTGTTAACGCAAAAATGCTTATTTAAGCTTTTATACCAACTGAAAAAACTAAAAAAAAAGAATTTAAAATAAAAATAAAACAATAACAAAATTAATGAAAATGAACCTAAAATATATATGAAAGCTTAAAAAATTACTTTTTGGACCAACTGAAATGTGTTTAAAAATAGTACTATGGTAAAGATATTTTATATATATATATATATATATATATATATATATATATATATATATATATAGTGAATATTGTCAACACTCAGAGGTAGCAGACTGTTCCATGTTAATGCAATCATCAGGCCACATTGCTTTATTAGATGATGTGACCTGATGATTACGTTTAGCATGAAACAATCTGTCGCCTTTGACTGTTGACTTCAATGTTTACTTTTATATTTACATATGCTCTATCTCTGATATTGAGCACTTTTCCCATAAATATAGCATAAATATATATATATATATATATATATATATATATATATATATATATATATATATATTTTTGAACAATAAAAATATTGAGAAATTAAAATTTTCAGACACACTGGGTTGTATATTAATATTTTTTATTTTATTATTTTAATTAGATTCCTTGACTAGTTTTGGCCAGCATGGTCATCAGGAGAAAAAAAAATTCTGCTTGTTAGTAGCAGTGAACTACAGGAATGAATGACTTTCTGAAGAAAATTAACTTTATCTGTAGTTTTCATTAGTTTTTTTTTTTTTTTCATTAATTTTGGTCGGTCCTTGTGTTGGTCAAACGGCCTCTTTTAAGTTGTTTTTTCAGACAGAGGCTGGATAGATTCATGCTACTCTGAATTCCCTTGGTTGTTTTGACAGTTTTATTGGTTCCTGAGAAGGGAATGTGTCTGTGTTAAGTGTATGTTATCATTTAATTCTTCAGGAGTGTGTATGATGTGTGTAAGTGTATATATTTGTATGGGTGTGTGTATAAGTGTGAGACTTCAACACCTCCATAAGCTTGTCTGTCTTGTGTGGGTGAGAAATGTGGGTAGGGATTGATTTATGGGGTTATATATTAATTCTATCCAAGTTGTTAAATTTGTCATTAAGCCCATCTGGATGGAGTGTTTTGAGGCACAGAATCCATTTGTCTTCATGGTCCTCTAAAATTTTTCTAATGTTATCTTTTCTAACCTTTTCTATTTTTTCAATTATAGTGAATTTGGCACGGCTTTTAAAATCATGTTTTTCTAGGCAGAAATGTTGTTCTACAGGTAATAATCTTTCTGTAGATTTGGTCTTTTTATTTAGTTTCTGTTTTAGGATTAAATTAGGTATTTTCATTCTGAAAAAAAAAAACAAAAAAAATTCACAAACACTGTCATCTTCAAAAACACCCTGCACTGTCATGTCAATATCAACAAGACATTCCCAGAAAATAAAACCTCTCATAAACAAAAATCTCTTGGGAAATGATTACCTGTCACAACACCTGCCGTTCATTAAAAATATATCTTTAGATAGACAGTGGGAACACAGAAGTTGATTCCTATCAATTGATTATAACAATTTATGGGAATCTAAATATCAATTTTATAAACAATTTTGATCATATAAAATGCTTTAACAATACATTTTATTTAACGTAGCATAAATTTATATTTGTTATGATAAATGATTGATATGAAATATTCAAAGTATGTAGGATGGAATGTGTGAAAACCAGTTCGATGTTTAAATTTTTATTTCCTTGTTGATGTTTTGAATTACAAGCTTACAATGCTTACAAGCATTATCAAAACAACTGAAAATGATAATGATACTAAACTGATAATGTTTACAAGCATTATCAAAACAACTGAAAAATCTAAAGAAAAGCCTGCTATTTAAAAATGTTGTGGCCAATTTGAAAAATTTAAAAATATATCCATGAAGAAATGAATGATATTTGTTGATTGTAAATATGTTGATTTGACAAAGGAAAATAGAATGAATAAAAGAAATTTATGGCGTGAAAAGTAAAGACAGTTTATCAAAAGAAAATATTGATTATTTTTAATCAAAAATGTCATTTATGATTATATATTATTCAGGAAAAAGGTTAAAATTTTATCAAGATTTTTAACCAGTATCTATATCTTTCAATATTGTTTTTTATATCTTTTAATATTATTTTATTTAAGTTGAAATGGTTACATGTAACCATTAGTTCTATGCTAATAGTTTCTTCTCTCACACTTCTCGTTTGTGAAGCTCTCTTCTGGCTTCTTGCTTTCCAGTCAACTTTAATCTTCAAAAATTTAAATGCAATATTAATCGTTATCTTCTGTCTTCTTAATTATTGTCCTTTTATTGTTCTCCTTGAAAGTGTTTTTTTTCCCTTCATATTCTCTAACCCTCAGTAACCCCTTGTGTTCAGGTGGCTTTATTGCCTTGCTTGGGGTGAAATGATTAAAAAAAAAAAGTATTATCTTAGTCAGAAAACCTAATTTCTGATGAATTGAATCGTGATATCATAGTTGATTCAGTAATTCTTCTAGATGATTTATAAAAAATAAATTTAACTATTTTAGAATATTTAAATATAAAAATTTGTACCTGGCTTGATTATAATTGTATGAAGTGAGATTAAAATTATTTAAAATTCATTGGTATCTTTATTTACACTATTAACATACAGACTATTGTCCTAATCTTTGTTGTTGTTATCTCCAGCTTTTATAAGGTGTATATCAGTCTGGGTAACCTACAGGTAATTCTGAACTGAACCCTTATTTAATCTTCAGGGTAGTCTGTACACTGCGCATGTCTCAGGATATCTCATCTTGTTCTAGGTTACCCAGAATGACATATGCATGATAAAGGTTGTAGAGCACAACTGATGAAGCATTGTGCTAACAACAACAAAGATGAGGATATTAGTCTGAGTGTAAATAATGTAAATAATGATATCTCCTCATCCCAGAATTTCAGGTAGAAAACATTGGTATCTGTTGCCAAATTATGTATGTTCAGATTGAAGTTTCATTTAAACTTTTGCTCCTAACAATTCTTGCTTCATAAGTTTAATCAGTCAAGATGTCAAATTGCATTGATGTCAACCATTGTTGAAACTTTTGTCTATTTCTTGATTTCAAATTGGCTTCTGATAAGAACTGTTTTGTCATTTCCAAATTTGTTTATGGTTAAATATTTTACAGGGAATCTTTTGTCATTATTACTTGGACCTCAGCCACCAAAAAATATAAAATTTGATTTCACTTTTCTTTTTTTTTAAAAATCATTTCACACCAAGCAAGGCAATAAAGCTCTTAAGACACAAGGAGGTCATTGAATGTTAGAGAGTACATGAACAAAAAAAAAAACAGGTACAAATGTAATGCCTGTATATTCTTTTGGATCTTGTTGGTATATGGCTGAGAGAGGGGCCATATGGTTGAGGGAGTGTACGGCTTCCTTATGACCTGCAGAGGTCACTCCAATTTTGACATCCAAAAACTGAATTTTGACCAAATATCATTGCAAATTATCTTGCAAGATAAATGGATGCTTACTATGTGGAACTGTATTTTTGTATTATTGATAAATATTTATCAGATTTCTTATTGTATTTTGTTGTGCTGGTTACTATTCAGTATACTAATATGCAATTTAACTGAAGCAAAATATTCCCAACAAGCACGCACACTGCAGAAATATTTATTTGGAAAGAGTTTTTCTTGTTTTCTTACAATTTTTTTGTTTACAGTTTTTGGAAAAAAATAAAGTTAGCACATATAGACTTTAAATATAGGTGTGAGATACACACACACACACACACACACATATATGAAGAAATATAGTTTTAAGATATGCTATATTTATGGGATAATGTGCTCAATATCAGAGAGAGAGCATATGTAAATAGTAATATTGAAACATTAGAGGATAGGCTGTTTATGTTAGACGAATCATCAGGCCTGATGATTGCATTTAGCATGAAACAGTCTGTCACTCTGAGTGTTGACTTAATGTTTTTATATATATATATATATATATATATATATAGGGCCAGTTGACCCTGACAATCTATATAGATGAAACCTAGGTAGGTTTGCTTGGCTCTTTAGGTTCATAGTTAGGTTTGCTCTACTTAGTGTATTGAGCACTTTATGTAGTTACTTTTGCTTTTACCTATTTTGAGGGTTTTTTTTTTTTGGACTTGAACTTGGATTCTGGATGATTGTTTTCGCCTCAATTTCATGGTCTTAGTTCTTTCTTTTTTTATCCCTTATTTTCCCTTGGGCATTGGTTTGTTCAATTACAAGCCAAAATACCTAAGGTTTTTCCAAACGAGTATAACTATTTATATATGTTAATTGTAGACTATAGAAATACAGGGTGTAGCAGAAATACCTCCAACATAAGACATTAACTAAATGAAGACACCATTTCCACTAATGTCTTAACATTATACAGGATGGTATTTCTGGGTGGTATATGTGGGAGGGGTATTTCTGGGTGTGGTATATGTGGGAGGGGTATTTCTACATGTCATATGTGAGAACTATCTACTGAAACCTGTATTTCTTTTGAAAAGTTTCCCTTATTTTCTTACAAGTTTTTTTTTTTTTACTGATGGCTCAAGATTATCAATATATTTTCTGATCTTATTTCTCCAGCCACTTTTAGCCATCTTCTGGGATTAAAAACGGTTTCAAAAGGAGAATAGCTGTGAGCTTTTATTGATTGTTCAAGCATTATACTTTGAATTTGATTTCTTCATAATCTAATGTGTTTTTTTACTTATAATTTTTATCTTCAGACATTTGAATAGTTTCAAAAGGTATTAATCTTATTGTTTATTATTATTTATTTTTGTTAAATATATTTAAGATACTATTGCTTTTCATTTTTGTTATTTTTTAAAATATGTTTTTGCTATTAAAATGTATTTCAAATCCTAGAATCCTAGATTGAATAATATTTTGCTTATTGCAAATAGTTTTTATAATTATTGCTTCTAATATCTGGTATTTTTTGCAGTTAATATTGTACAATATCTTTGTTTTTTATAAGTATACAAAATATGTATGTGTAAAATTTTCTTTTAATTGGTTAGCAATATGAATTTTTAAGGAACTACTATTGGAAAAATGGTATGTTAGTTGACGTGATAATGTTGTAATTGTCTGACCAATGTATACAGCATATGTTTATTTATTAGTCATAGTATTGGCAAAAAGCTCTTTTAGTAGGCATGAAAAATCCATATATTACATTGGTCTTATTAAGACTGAATCAAAAATTTAAACAATTCTTAGAATATTAAGAACACCTTATTTCAAAGTACAAGACAATATACCCTAATAAATCTAAAGACCAAAAGTTTAAATAAACAGATCTATTTTCATTTTACCTTCAATTCTGAATTTGTAGAAAACAAATTAGATTGTGACAAGTAAAAATAAAATCAACTCAAAAAAAGTTAATGATGGTTTTCATCCAATAAAAGTCAATTTAATCTTGGCAATACTATGTATCCTTGCCTGAACTGAAATAAATTACAAAAGGCTTTTTATCTAACCTAGCAGGTAATCTAAAAAGTTCAGTCACATGACCTGGCTTCATGCCTCAAAATATAAACAAGATGGAAGATGAGATACAAGTAAACTGTAACAAGCAGCAGATAAACCTCTGCCCCAAATTGTAAATATGAAGTTGAATAGAGTAAAATGATAGCCTTTGTTTCTGTGAAAGAAAAAAAAAACTTTTTAGAAACTGGGTTAATGATGTAATTAAAATCTTTAAATTTGAGCAGAAATGATAGGCAACATAAATATTAAAAAAAAATAATAAAAAGATTGCTTGATCTTGAGGTTGTCTTCCAAAATATTTAAGAGAGAAGCAAGAAAAATAAAAAAGAGGAAGAAAAAGAAAGGATCTGAAAAGGAAAGAAAGATTGATAGAAAGAGTGAGAGGGCCAATGAAAAATAGAGTTAGAAAAAGGGAAAAAGAAAAGAAAAAGAGAAATAAAAAGAAAAAGAAAGAAATGGATGAGATGAGATGAGAAAAAAAAAAAGAGAAAAAGCAAAAAATAAAAGGCTATAAAAAAAAAAAAAAAGGAAAAGAAGAATGAAAAAAAGAAAAAAAAAAAAAGGCTTGAAAAAGAAAAAAAAAGGCTTGAAAAAAGAAAAAGAGAAAAAAGGCTTGAAAAAAAAGAAAAAAGAGAAAAGGCTTGAAAAGAAAAAAGAAAAAGAGAAAAGGCTTGAAAAAAAAAAAAAAAAGAAAAAAAAGGCTTGAAAAAGAAAAACAGAAAAAGGCTTGAAAAGAAAAAGAAAAAGAAAAAAGGCTTGAAAAGAAAAAGAAAAAGAGAAAAAAAGCTTGAAAAAGAAAAAGAGAAAAGAAAAAAAAAAAGAAAAAAGAAAAAAAAAAAGAAAAGAAAAAGGCTAAAAGGCTTGAAAAAAAAGAGAAAAGGCTTGAAAAAAAAAAAAGAGAAAAAGGCTTGAAAAGAAAAAAAAGAGAAAAAGGCTTGAAAAAAAAAAAAGAGAAAAGGCTTGAAAAAAAAGAAAAGAAAAAGGTTTGAAAAAGAAAAAAAGGGAAAAGGCTTGAAAAAGAAAAAGGCTTGAAAAAAAAAGAGAAAAGGCTTGAAAAAAAAAGAAAAAGAAAAAAGAAAAGAGAAAAAGGCTTGAAAAAGAAAAAGAAAAGAGAAAAAGAAAAGGAGAAAAGGCTTGAAAAAAAAAGAGAAAAAGGCTTGAAAAAAGAAAAAGAGAAAAAGGCTTGAAAAAGAAAAAGAGAAAAAGGCTTGAAAAAGAAAAAGAGAAAGAGAAAAAGGCTTGAAAAAGAAAAAGAAAAAAGAGAAAAAGGCTTGAAAAAAAAAAAAAAAAGGCTTGAAAAAGAAAAAGAGAAAAAGGCTTGAAAAAGAAAAAGAAAAAGAGAAAAAGAAAAAGGCTTGAAAAAAAAAAAAAAGAGAAAAGGCTTGAAAAAAAAGAGAGAAAAGGCTTGAAAAGAAAAAGAAAAAGAGAAAAAAAAAGGCTTGAAAAAGAAAAAGAAAAAAAGAAAAAGAAAAAGAAAAAAGGCTTGAAAAAAAAAAGAGAAAGGCTTGAAAAAGAAAAAGAGAAAAGGCTTGAAAAAAAAAAAGAAAAAAAGGTTTGAAAAAGAAAAAAGAAAAGGCTTGAAAAAGGAAAAAGGTTGAAAAAAAGAGAAAAGGCTTGAAAAGAAAAAAGAAAAAAAAAGGTCGAAAAAGAAAAAAAAAAGAAAAGGCTTTAAAAAAAAAGAAAAAAGGCTTGAAAAAGAAAAGAGAAAAGGCTTGAAAAAAAAAAAAGAAAAGGCTTGAAAAGAAAAAGAAAAAGGCTTGAAAAAGAGAAAAGGAAAAGAGAAAAAGGCTTGAAAAAAAAAAAAAGAAAAAAGGCTTGAAAAAGAAAAAGAAAAGAAAAAAAGAAAAAAAGAGAAAAAGAAAAAAAAAGAAAAGGCTTGAAAAAGAAAAAGAGAAAAAGGCTTGAAAAGAAAAAGAAAAAGAGAAAAAGGCTTGAAAAAAGAAAAAAAAAAGAAAAAGGCTTGAAAAAAAAAGAAAGAAAAAAGAAAGAAAAAGAGAAAAGGCTTGAAAAGAAAAAGAAAAAGAAAAAGAGAAAAGGCTTGAAAAGAAAAAAAGAAAAAAGAAAGAAAAAGGCTTGAAAAAAGAGAAAAAGGCTTGAAAAAAAAAAAAAGAAAAAGAAAAAAGGCTTGAAAAAGAAAAAAAAAAAGAGAAAAAAGGCTTGAAAAGAAAAAGAAAAAAAGAGAAAAAAAAAAAAAAAAAAAAGAGAAAAAAGGCTTGAAAAAGAAAGAGAAAAGGCTTTGAAAAAAGAAAAAAAAAAGAGAAAAAAAAAAAAAAAGAGAAAAAGGCTTGAAAAAAAAAAGAAAAAAAAAAGAAAAGAAAAAAAAGAAAATGGCTTGAAAAGAAAAAGAAAAAGAAAAAGGCTTGAAAAAAAAAAGAGAAAAGGCTTGAAAAAAAAGAAAAAAAAAGAAAAGAAAAAGAAAAAGGCTTGAAAAAAAAAAAAAAGAGAAAAAGGCTTGAAAAAAAAAGAGAAAAAGGCTTGAAAAGAAAAAAGAGAAAAAGGCTTGAAAAGAAAAAAGAAAAAGGCTTGAAAAAAGAAAAGAAAAAGAGAAAAGGCTTGAAAAAAAAAAGAGAGAAAAAGGTAAAAGAAAGAGAAAAAAAAAGGCTTGAAAAGAAAAAGAAAAAGAGAAAAAAGGCTTGAAAAGAAAAAAAAGAAAAAGAGAAAAGGTTTGAAAAAGAAAAAAAAAGCTTGAAAAAAGAAAAGAGAAAAGGCTTGAAAAAGAAAAGAAAAAGAGAAAAAGGCTTGAAAAAAAAAGAAAAAAAAAAAAAAAGAGAAAAGGCTTGAAAAAAAAAAGAAAGAAAAAAGGCTTGAAAAGAAAAAGAAAAGAAAAGAAAAAGGCTTGAAAAAAAAAAAAAAAAAAAGGAGAAAAAAGGCTTGAGAAAAGAAAAAAGAAAAAGAGAAAAGGCTTGAAAAAGAAAAAAAAAAGAGAAAAAGGCTTGAAAAAGAAAAAGAAAAAGAGAAAAAAAAAAAAAAAAAAGAAAAAAGAAAAAGAGAAAAAGGCTTGAAAAAGAAAAAGAAAAAGGCTTGAAAAAGAAAAAGAGAAAAAGGCTTGAAAAAGAAAAAGAAAAAGAAAAAGGCTTGAAAAAGAAAAAAGAAAAAAAAAAAGGCTTGAAAAGAAAAGAAAAAAAGAAAAAAAAAGAAAAAGAGAAAAGGCTTGAAAAAAAAAAGAAAAAAGGCTTGAAAAAGAAAAGAAAAAGGCTTGAAAAGAGAAAAAGAAAAGGCTTGAAAAAAAAAAAAAGAAAAAAAAAAAGGCTTGAAAAAAAAAAAAAAGGCTTGAAAAAGAAAAAAAAAGGCTTGAAAAAAGAAAAAAAAAAAAGAAAAAGAAAAAGAGAAAAAAGGCTTGAAAAAAAAAGAAAAAGAAAAAGGCTTGAAAAAGAAAAAGAGAAAGAGAAAAAGGCTTGAAAAAGAAAAAGAAAAAAGAGAAAATGGCTTGAAAAAAAAAAAAGAAAAAGGCTTGAAAAAGAAAAAAGAGAAAAAGGCTTGAAAAAGAAAAAGAGAAAAAGGCTTGAAAAAGAAAAAGAAAAAAGAGAAAAGGCTTGAAAAAAGAAAAAAAGAAAAAGAAAAAAGGCTTGAAAAAAAAAAAAAAAAAAGGCTTGAAAAAAAGAAAAAAGAAAAGTCTTGAAAAAAAAGAAAAAAGAGAAAAAAGCTTTGAAAAAGAAAAAAAAAGAAAAAGGCTTGAAAAAAAAAAAAAGAAAAAAAAGAAAAAAAAGAAAAAAGAAAAAGGCTTGAAAAAGAAAAGAGAAAAAAAAAAAAAAAAAAAAAAAGAGAAAAAGGCTTGAAAAAGAAAAAGAAAAAGAAAAAAAGGCTTGAAAAAAAAAAAAAAAGGCTTGAAAAGAAAAGAAAAAAGGCTTGAAAAAAAAAAAGAAAAGAGAAAAAGGCTTGAAAAGAAAAAAAAAGAGAAAAAGGCTTGAAAAAAGAAAAAAGGAAAAGAAAAAAAAAAGAAAAAGGCTTGAAAAAAAAAAAAAAGGCTTGAAAAAAAAAAGAGAAAAGGCTTGAAAAAAAAAGAAAAAGGCTTGAAAAAAAAAAGAGAGAAAAGGCTTTGAAAAAAAAAAAAAAAAAAAAGAGAAAAGGCTTGAAAAGAAAAAAAAAAAAGAAAAGGCTTGAAAAAGAAAGAAAAAAAGAAAAAAAAAAAAAAAAGAAAAAAAAAGAGAAAAAGGCTTGAAAAAGAAAAAAAAGAAAAAGAAAAAGAGAAAGAAAAAGGCTTGAAAAGAAAAAAAAAAAAAGGCTTGAAAAAAAAAGAAAAAGAAAAAAAGAAAAAGAGAAAAGGCTTGAAAAAGAAAAGAAAAAGAGAAAAGGCTTGAAAAAAAAAAGAGAAAAGGCTTGAAAAAAAGAAAAAGAGAAAAAGGCTTGAAAAGAAAAAGAAAAAGAAAAAGGCTTGAAAAAAAAAAAAGGCTTGAAAAGAAAAAAGAAAAGGCTTGAAAAGAAAAAAAAAAGAAAAAGGCTTGAAAAAGAAAAAAAAAGAGAAAAGGCTTGAAAAAAAAGAGAAAAGGCTTGAAAAGAAAAAAGAGAAAAGTCTTTGAAAAAAAAAAATGAAAAGAGAAAGGCTTGAAAAAAGAAAAAAGAAAAAGAGAAAAGGCTTGAAAAAAAAAAAAAAAAAGGCTGAAAAAAAAAAAAAAGGAAAAAAGGTTTGAAAAAAAAGAAAAAAGAAAGAAAAAGGCTTGAAAAAGAAAAAAGAAAAAAAGAAAAGAAAAAGAGAAAAGGCTTGAAAAAAAAAAAAAAAGAAAAAAGGCTTGAAAAAAAAAAAAAAAAAAAAAGGCTTGAAAAAAAAGAAAAAAAAGAAAAGGCTTGAAAAAGAAAAAGAAAAAGAGAAAAAGGCTTGAAAAAAAAAGAAAAGAGAAAAAGGCTTGAAAAAAAAAAAAAAAGAGAAAAGAAAAAGAGAAAAGGCTTGAAAAGAAAAAAAAAAAAAGAAAAAGGCTTGAAAGAAAAAAAAAAAGAGAAAAGGCTTGAAAAAAAAAGAAAAAGGCTTGAAAAAAAAAAGAAAAAAAGAGAAAAGGCTTGAAAAAGAAAAAAAAAAAAAAAAAAAGAAAAAAGGCTTGAAAAGAAAAAAAGAAAAAAAAAGAGAAAAAAGAAAAAGAAAAAAGAGAAAAAGGCTTGAAAAAAAAAAGAGAAAAAGGCTTGAAAAAAAAAGAGAAAAAGGCTTGAAAAAGAAAAAGAAAAAGAGAAAAAGGCTTGAAAAAGAAAAAGAAAAAAGAGAAAAGAAAAAAAAAAAAGAAAAAAAAAAGAAAAAGAAAAAAAAAAGAAAAAAAAAAAAAGAGAAAAGGCTTGAAAAAAAAAAAAGAAAAAAGGAAAAAAAAAGAGAAAAGGCTTGAAAAAAAAAAAAAAAAAAAAGGCTTGAAAAGAAAAAGAAAAAAAGGCTTGAAAAAAAAGAAAAAGAGAAAAAGGCTTGAAAAGAAAAAGAAAAAAGAGAAAAAGGCTTGAAAAAGAAAAAGAGAAAGAGAAAAGGCTTGAAAAAAAAAAAGAAAAAAGCTTGAAAAAAAAAAGAAAAAAGGCTTGAAAAGAAAAAAGAAAAAGGCTTGAAAAAAAAAAAAGAAAAAGAGAAAAAAGGCTTGAAAAAAAAAGAGAAAAGGCTTGAAAAAGAAAAAGAGAAAAGGCTTGAAAAGAAAAAAGAAAAAAGAGAAAAGGCTTGAAAAAAAAAAGAAAAGAGAAAAAAGGCTTGAAAAAAAAAAAAAAGAAAAAAAGAAAAGAAAAAGGCTTTTGAAAAGAAAAAAAGGCTTGAAAAAAGAAAAAGAGAAAAAGAGAAAAAAAAAAAGAGAAAAAGGCTTGAAAAAAAAAAAGAAAAAGGCTTGAAAAAGAAAAAGGCTTGAAAAAGAAAAAGAGAAAAAGGCTTGAAAAAGAAAAAGAAAAAAGAGAAAAAGGCTTGAAAAAAAAAGAGAAAAAGGCTTGAAAAAGAAAAGAAAAAGGCTTGAAAAAGAAAAAGAAAAAAAAAAGAAAAAAAAAAAAGAAAAGAGAAAAGGCTTGAAAAAAAAAAAGAGAAAAGGCTTGAAAAAAAAAGAGAAAAAAGAAAAAAAAGAAAAGAAAAGAAAAAGAAAAAAAAAAAAAAAGAAAAAGAGAAAAGGCTTGAAAAAAAAAGAGAAAAAGGCTTGAAAAAAAAAAAAGGAAAAAAAAAAAAGAAAAAAAGAAAAAAGAAAAAAGAGAAAAAGGCTTGAAAAAAAAAAAAAAGAAAAAGGCTTGAAAAAAAAAAAAAAGAAAAGAAAAGGCTTGAAAAAAAAAGAAAAAGAGAAAAAGGCTTGAAAAAGAAAAAGAAAAAAGAGAAAAAGGCTTGAAAAAAAAAAAGAAAAAGAAAAAAAAAAGAAAAAAAGGCTTGAAAAAGAAAAAGAAAAAGAGAAAGAGAAAAAGGCTTGAAAAAAAAGAAAAAAGGCTTGAAAAAAAAAGAGAAAAAAAAAAAAAAAAAGAGAAAAGGCTTGAAAAAAAAAAAAAAAAGGAAAAATTTGAAAAAAAAAAAAAAAGGAAAAGAAAAAGAAAAAAGCTTGAAAAGAAAAAAGAAAAAAAAAAAAAAAAGGCTTGAAAAAAAAGAGAAAAAAAAAAGAGAAAAAGGCTTGAAAAAGAAAAGAGAAAAAGGGTTTGAAAAAAAAAAAAAGAGAAAAGGCTTGAAAAGAAAAAGAAAAAAGAGAAAAGAGAAAAGGCTTGAAAAAGAAAAAAAAGAAAAAGGCTTGAAAAAAAAAAGGCTTGAAAAAAAAAGAGAAAAAAAAAAAAGGCTTGAAAAAAAAAAAAGAAAAAAAAAAAAGAAAAAAGAAAAAAAGAAAAGGAAAAAAAAAAAGAGAAAGAGAAAAAGGCTTGAAAAAAAAAGAAAAAAGAAAAAGGCTTGAAAAAAAAAAAAAAAAGAGAAAAAAAAAGGCTTGAAAAAAAAAAAGAAAAGAAAAAGGCTTGAAAAAGAAAAGGCTTGAAAAAGGCTTGAAAAAAAAAGAAAAAAGAGAAAAAAGGCTTGAAAAAAGAAAAAAGAAAAAAGGCTTGAAAAAAAGTCTTGAAAAAAAAAAGAAAAAGGCTTGAAAAAGAAAAAGAAAAAAAAAAAGAAAAGAAAAAGAGAAAAGGCTTGAAAAAAAAAAGAAAAAGAGAAAAGGCTTGAAAAAAAAAGAAAAAGAAAAAGGCTTGAAAAAAAAAAAGGCTTGAAAAAGAAAAAAAAAAGAAAAAGGCTTGAAAAAGAAAAAAGAGAAAAGGCTTGAAAAAAAAGAGAAAAAGGCTTGAAAAAAAGAAAAAGGCTTGAAAAAGAAAAAGAGAAAAAGGCTTGAAAAAAAGAAAAAAGAAAAGGCTTAGAAAAAGAAAAAGAGAAAAAAAAGAAAAAGAAAAGAAAAAAAAGGCTTGAAAAAAAAGAAAAGAAAAAAAGAAAAGACTTGGAAAAAGAAAAAAAGAAAAGGCTTGAAAAGAAAAAGAAAAAAGGCTTGAAAAAGAAAAGAAAAAAAAGAGAAAAGGCTTGAAAAAAAAAAAAAAAAAAAGAGAAAAGGCTTGAAAAGAAAAGAAAAAAAAAAGAAAAAGGCTTGAAAAAAAAAGAGAAAAGGCTTGAAAAAGAAAAGAAAAGAAAAAGGAAAAAGAAAAAAAAGAAAAAGAAAAAGAGAAAAAGGTTTGAAAAAAAAAGAAAAAAGTTTGGAAAAAGAAAAAGAAATGAAAAAAAAAAGAAAAAAAAAAGAAAAAGAAAAAAAAAGAAAAAAGGCTTGAAAAAAAAAAAAGAAAAAGGCTGAAAAAAAAAAAAAAGAAAGAAAAAAAGAAAAAGGCTTGAAAAGAAAAGAGAAAAAGAGAAAAAGAAAAAAAAGAAAAAGGCTTGAAAAAAAAAAGAGAAAAGGCTTGAAAAAAAAAAAGAAAAAGAAAAAGGCTTGAAAAAAAAGAGAAAAGGCTTGAAAAAAAAGAAAAGGCTTTGAAAAGGAAAGAAAGAGAAAAAGGCTTGAAAAAAAAAAAAGAAAAAAGAAAAAAAAAAAAAAAGAGAAAAGGCTTGAAAAAAAAAAAAAGGAAAAGGCTTGAAAAGAAAAGAAAAAAGAGAAAAAGGCTTGAAAAAAAAGAAAAAGGCTTGAAAAAGAAAAAAGAGAAAAGGCTTGAAAAAAAAAAAAGAAAAAAGGCTTGAAAAAAGAAAAAGAAAAAGGAAAAAAGAAAAAAAAAAAAGAGAAAAAGGCTTGAAAAAGAAAAAGAGAAAAAGGCTTGAAAGAGAAGATGAAGAAATGCAATGAAGATCTTTAAGAGAAAATAAAAAAATCATGAAGTAAAAAAAAAAAAAAATAGCCAGCGAAAAAAATGGGAATAAAAGAAAGGAAGGAAGGAAATTTTTTTAAAAAATAACAGATAGAAATCTTATTTAGAACTTGTGTGAAACTTTAAATGTTCAATTGAAATAATCAGTGAAATACATGAAAGATAAATTGATTTGGACAGATAGAAAAAAATTGATTATTTGTAAGAAATATGAAAGACAAACACATTTGAGAAGATTTGGAATGATGACAAATGTTTGTAAAACAGGCAAGGAGAGAATGAAGCAAAAATCAATTGAAAAAGTTACTAAAATTAGAAACACTGGAATTCAGGTAGATTTAACACAAGTCCAACATGCATGTCACGAAGGGTAGGAAAGAAGATGCTCAAAATCTAGAAAGTAACCAATCACATTTGAACACAAACTCAGTAATTTTGTAAAACTGTAGACAAATTGTGTAACTCATACTGGAAACTTATTGCTTGAGATGGAAAACTCCAGTTGGTTTATACAAATTTTATACCAAAAGAGTTTTGAAAAATTCCTCTAATATAAAAGAAAATCAGGTAAATCTTAAGAATTTTCCTGATAATCAAGATAAAAATTTTCTTTTATTTTTAACTTCACCAAAATGCAACAGTAATCTTCACAAGGATGATCATGTTTATAAAGAGAATAATTATGGGAAAAAAACAGCATCAAATTAAGCAATTTAGACTGGCATTAAGAGGAGGCCATTGCAACTGAGTTAACCTGACTCTGCCATGACATTTTTCAAAGGTAAAAATCTTTTTGCGATAATTATTATCATTTTATAAATAAAGGATCCCAATTATAAAAAGCAGAAACTGTTCATCTGTACAGAAACATAACATCTGATTTTTCAATTCTCATTTTTTCCAAAATTTCACTTTTGTCAGTGATTTCTTAAAAAAAACTTTACCTGGCCTTGAGCGTAATGAACTATTTTCAAAGCTATAGCTCTTTTCTCACAATTAAAATGTCACATGCTAGTCGCTACTTTGTTGCTATTCCCATAGAAAATGTTAGGACAAGCTCTATTTATTAGTTCCACCAGTTTAGACATTAATAGGTTATGTACATAGAGTCAAATCATCCCCATTCCATTTGTATTCCATTGGTAAGGAGGAAGTTCTACTCAGACAGCTTTTTCCCAAAAATTGTTACTTTGTAGAACAGACTCTTGAAAGGATGATTCCACAATCATTGCAATCTTACCCACTTCAAAATTTGTGATCTATTCTACATATCTTCATAATCTGCATTTACTTCCTCCTCTTATGTCCATACAATAATCTCCTTCAGTAAACCTCTACCTTGAGTGATCCATGGACCTTGATTTGAGTGGAAATTTAGTAACATGGCAATTCACAGGTAATAAGGCAAAGAACTCATGGAGAGCCATGATCGCCTACATTCATAGCATTTACAATCTTAACTTCTTCATGTCTAAGGGTGATCGTTATCTATCCTACATATCCTCATAATCTGCACTTACTTCCTCCTCTTATGTCCATACAATAATCTCCTTCAGTAACCCTTTTACTTTGAATGGCTCTTGGGCCTTGTGCTGATTGGAAATTTATTTTAAAAAATCTCATTAATAAGAATAAAGGGGACTGAGCAAAATTCATGCTGATCAAAATATAACATTTGAAATGCAATACATTGTGTACTATTTAGTTAGTCCACCAGTTAACTGTGATGCTCCAATTTCCAGATTGGATTGCGTTGAAACACAACCTTCAAATCTTGGCTTTCTACCTGTGCTCAAGCACTCCCCATTATAACATGCAAAGTGTAATTAACTCATCGATCAGAGTCCCACATGGTCAGCTCAGCTATCATTGACAAAAAATAGCCTACCTAGAGTAATGGTGTTTTAATGGTGTTTTAGGATTGCCACAATCTACTTCATTACATTCTACTTAATCTCATCCACTGTTTGAAATCTCCTCCCCTTTCTACAACAGTTTATCTTAGGTGAAAGCCAAAAGTTACAGGAAGCCAAATCTGGACTGGGTGTGGGCAGACGGACTTGAGTAATGCAAAATACAAAAAAAAAACCATATGTATATGACATGAAGATGAGGTATTCTTGATATTCAAAATGGTTGGGTATTTTCTGGACAGTCAATGGAATTCTAAAATTTGCTTCCTACACCATCAATGACCAATTTTCTTAGACAGCAGCCCACACACACATTCAACATTTCTTTTATTATTCTTATTAAATTTCAGTCAATACAACGCTCTCAAGTCACTCAAGTTAGTTACAGTTGAAATGGTAATGATAAATGAGGTGTGCAATATGAATGGAACAGAAAGTAGCAGGAAGTAAAGATCATGAGGATAAGGAGGATAGATCATGATTGACCCTTGACTTGAAGAAGTTAAGATTGGAGTAATCAGTGAAACACCTATGCAGAGTCTATTCCCCAAATTGAGAATTATTGAGAAAAGACTGTCTTAGTCAAACTACCTTTTTATATTTGAAACACAGAGGAAATGAAGGGGGGGGATTTAATTCTGTGGGAGTGGCATGACATGTCCTAGCTATAAATGTTTGAACTGGTAGAACTAAAGAATGGAATTCATCTGAACATTTGCTATGGAAATAATAAGAGAATAGCAATAGACTTGTGAGAAAAATTGTAGAGCAGAAGATAAGTCTTCCCTTACAAGGTTGCATAAATTATTTGGAACTCATAAGGCTGGAAAGTGAGGATTGTGCAGCTCCAGACCAGATATGACACCAATACTCACTTTTTTGGTCTGTCTTGTCAAGATACAACATGTTAGAAAGCAGATGCTTCATGAAGTGATAGTGTGTTTTGACCATTTTCCCATCTTCTTTCATAATGGATTCTAGATATGAGTTCCACTTGACGTCTGAAGTTAACGTGATACCCAATAGACATGTAAAGAAGGATATATCAATGAGAGTGGACCCTTTCATTATGTCGATAGTTTTTGAAAGTCTTTCAAAATGAAGGGTCATTTCAAATGAATTCCCAGCCAAGTTGAAAGCATCAATGCTAAAGTTTTTTCTGGAGAATCATCCCTGAAAACCTATTTTAATCATTCAAGTAATTTTAACAGAGAAATACCAAAGTTTCAAGCAAAACTGGATGTGTATTCATTTATCTACTCTCTTGAATACTATGACTATGATGGTCACTCTGTGGCATCTCACTGACAAATAAGCAACCCAAGAGGATAGTGTTTCTTTGTGCATCTGCAGTAAGATTATCTTTGATTAGTTGCCCAGTTATATCAAGTCCATGCAACTGATGCTTAAGATATTCATCATGGATGGATACATTCTAGACAGGTAAGAACAACTAATATAAATATCAATAAGATTGATTTCCGCTTTCTTAACAAGCCATGCTTTTGAGATAATAAGACTTTAATCTGATCTTCCCAACTATTGCTTATAAAAATGGGTTTTAAAATATCAAATGCTTTCTTCATATTGCATGATTCAAGCAGATTCAGTCTAATCCAGTATTTTCAAAGTTTATAAATTTCTCTATTTCGTGCAGATGAAAGTAAATAAGATCCCTTAAGTGAGCAGATCATGTCAGTATATTTGTCCTCAGTCTTTTTATTATTCAATCAATTTTCATGATTTAAGAGATGAGATCATATAAAGATAATTTTTTTTAGATTTTCTGATAAACTATTGTTCGAATTCCTCAATTTCAATTAAACTTTTCCATTATTCGTACTTTTAAGCTTTATCTTATAAAAAACATTTTTTAAAAATGCATGTGAACAGTAGCTGTCATGTAACTTGATCCAAAATTTACATAAGGCTAAATTCTGTCTGTGTGTCCCCACTATAACATATGAAGGCCATGCAACCAATCTTTCATATATATTAATGACAAATGGAGCTTACACTATAATGTAATCATTGTAATGTACGTACTAGTTTGTAGCCATGTTCTGTGGGAACATAGAATTTAGTTCAAATATTCAAACTAAATATGACAGGTCTACAATATTATGTGACTAGCAGTCTTGTTTTTTCTGTGTAGCATTTACTACTTTCCACTTCCTGAGAGTTCCCTTCAAGGGAAGTAATCTAGTAACTCTGTTGTTACTACTACATGGTAACATTTCATTTGCATAACAATTTTAAAAAGCATATTATAATAAATATTTAATGCATGTTATTTATTTTTATTTCAAATTTTAAAAATTCCATATATAAGCAATGTTTTCACATGACTACAAATTAGTTGAACAGAGCTAAAAAAAAAAAAAAGGATTATGGAATTATTTAAATAAGTCAAAAAATAATCTGAATTTAATTTTTGCAAAACTGTACCAGTTTATTTAAACAAATGAAAAAATACAAAGTTTCCTGAGTTAATTTTTATTATTATTATTATTATTAATAAGAAAAGTATTTGATTGTTTCTCTTGTGGTAAGCTCAATGTAATTCTATGAAGAGTCAGAAATTTAAGAGGACTCAGCATACTGACAAAAAGAAATTTAGAAAATAACTGTTTTGCTGAAAAAGTTGTTTATACAGAAATATTACAGGTGAGAAAAATTATATGACAACTTACTTTTTTTTGTTCATAGGATGAATATTTGGCTAGGGTTAGGTTTAAGATATATTTTTATATAAAGGCCATGCTATCTGTCTTTTTTATATATTACTACCAAATGGTATTTACAACATAAGCGATAACATTACATATTTGCAAAACAATTGATGCTACCAGCATACCAATTGGGATTCATTTCACAATTTTATTCACAACACCCATTGGAATTAAATTTTTAACCTTCCTATTGACAATTGTGTCACTGAGGTTTCATGTTGGGTAAAAGCTAGCCCTAATGTTTTTGTGCCATCTCAGAAATACCAGGTAAAACTAAAATCTTGTTGGGTCACACCTGCCTGTTCAGTCACTATAACCACAGAAATCACTCTTTCTAGCTATATTAATGCAATAGTTCTGATCACAAAAGACTTGTATAAATTATAAATATGTCCTGAAGAAGGCTGTCTTTGTTCGCTGACAGAATGAGATTAGTATATAACCATGAAGAAGTTTGGATCATGTAACTACTGGCTGGGAGTTTATTAAATAAGGATAAATCCTCTACCCCTCCTCTCTTTACTCAATTTGACTTTGCCTGACTTACCAATTATAACTGAGGTTCTATTGTGTGATAGGCATTTAACTCTGTACATTGCTTCTGTTATCATCTTTAAACTGGATTCCTACAGATTATACAGACTTGATGATATCCTTGAAATAGCCATAAAGAAATGTGCTCCTGTTCTCTTTAAACTCTACAATAAATGCCTTGGAAATTTTCTTCTGTAGTTTCTGTTTTTAAGAATTGTGCCAAACACCTGATGTTTCTGTCAACCTTTTAGTCATCTACATCTTTCTGGCAACATTCTACAAACAATATGGCTTTTGCTTCTCTAGGTCAACTGCTGATGTATCAACGATTATTGTTGAAAGAGTCTATCAAGCTTTAAGAATGGTGAAGCTCATACTGTTACTTTGAACACATCTCAAAGGCATTTGACAGGGTTTGGTATGCTGGTCTTTTTCATAAGTTGAAAGGTCATGGTATTTCTGGGTAAATTTTCATCTTTCTTCATTGTGAAATGAAAGTTGTCTTGAATGGCCACTCTTCTAGATGTTTTTATATCAATACTAATGTCTGCCAGGGCTCTATCCTTTGATGTAGTTTGTTTCTCAACAATCTTCCCAATGTCATCAGCTCTCAACTGAATATCTTTGCTGAGGACACAACTATTTATTCCTGTCTTGATGATAAGCTTGATCAGTTTCATAAAGTCAAATTGGCAGCTGATTTTAAAAAAATAGCCTACAATCTGTTATTATCTGGGGCAAGAAATGGCTTTTAATTATCTTAGAGACTACTTTTGCATTCCATCAGCATGGCTGATGCTAACATCCAAGATAATGACTCATTATGCCTTTTCAGGTTAATGTATTCCACTGAAATAAAGTGGAATGATTATATTGCATCAAAAAGATTTTCCGCTAGGAAAGTGGGTTCATTTTTCTTACACATTTATAATTCTACCATTTGTTCATGCATTGAAATTTGTTATCACATTTGGTCTGGTGCTTCTACTATGTATTTAGAGATTCTTGACAAAATACAAAGTAGAATCTGCAATGTTATTGGTCCTGATATGGCATCTCAGCTTCAGTAAATTTCACTCCCCACCTTAACCCAGCTTCCTTGTGCCTTTTCTATAAATATTTTCATGATAATTGTTCTGCTGGCTTTTTTTCTCTTTGGCACCTTGACTCTATGAATTTAAACGCAATACTAGATTTGCAGTTATGTCATAGCATTTTACATTTGAAATTACAAGTTCCAACTAATAGTTTCTTTCATTGCTCTCCTCACTTCTTTCTTTGCCAGTCAACTTTGATCTTCAAAAAGTCTAAACATAATCTCATTTGTTATCTTGTCTTCTTAATTCTTGTTCTTTTTTATTGTTCTTTCTTGTTAATAATGTTTTTACTCAGACTCTTTCACACTCAATGACCCCATACATCTTAGTGGCTTTGCTTCAAGTGAAATGATTGAAAGTTATTTTGGATTGTCAGTCAGAATTTTCTTAGTCCATTTCTAGTTTGGAATGGGTTGCTGTTCAAATTCTACGGTTCTGTGACTTTTCACTCATCATCTACATATTCCATCTCTTTGATAATGAACATTTTCTCATTACATAATAAATTCCACCAAGTTTAGATTTATCCCTTCCTTTGGATATTGCCTGGAATAATACAAATTAAATAATAAACATTTCAAATAGCTCGATGTATGGCTCAGTTATAACAAATTTAGTATAGGAGATAAGGAAATTAAGCACAAGATAGGGGTGGGGTAGATTTGCCCAATACCACAAATTGCTACAAAACATTAACCTAAAAACCTGAATCATGTTCTTAAATAGCCTCATCAAATCAAGACTTTCATGCACGGCAATAAATTTGTTCCAAATTATCTCAAATGTAAGCTGTATATAGCTTATATGTAGATTTCTCTTCCTGGCCTCTTACTTCCCAGTCAACTTTGATCTTCTGTTTTCTTAATTTCTGTTCTTTTATTGTTCTCTCTCCTTAATAATGTTTTTTGTTTTCTCATATTCCCTTCATGCTTAGTAATCACTTGTGTCTTAGGGACTTTTTTGCCCTGCTTCAAGGGAAATGATTAAAACAAAAAAAATGGATATCATGCATGGAACCAAACTCCTTCAGAAATATCTAAATTCTCAATTGTAATTAGAGAGGACCATCCTTCTTTGAACATTGTGAACTGGCACTACAGAACCATGAACAAAAAACTCTGCTAAATACTAGAAACCACATCACTTGAAGAACCAATAGTAACAGAAACTAAAATGGATTGCACATGTAATACGAAGAGAAAATAATGACATAATCTAGATGTTGCCTTTCCACACAACTTTGAACAAAAGGTTAAGAAGGAAACATCCATCAATAGTAGAAATGCAATAATGGTTAGTAGACTTGAGAAATTTGTTTTCTTGAAAAATTCTTTTAAGAGAAAAAGTTTATAAATTTCAACCAAATGTAGTACTGGCTGTTCAGTGAATGAATGCCAAATGTTTCCTTATAAGGAAAAAGGCTAATATTACTTTAATCATTCATGCTTAAGGAGTTATGGAAGCAAATTGCTCGTATATGGATAGAAAATGAATTTGGTAAATACACAAAAATAAAAAGGGTCATAAGACAAGAATGTGTCTTCTAATTGGATTTATTCACAGTGAGACAGTGAGGAAATCTTGAGAGAATTAGAAGTCCTACCAGAATTTATTACTGGCGGCCACAATTTTAATGACATAAGATATGCAGATGACGCTGTGTTGATAGCAGACAAGGAAAAGAAACTACAGGAAGCCCTAAAGAAGATAGGAAAGGAAAGTGAAAAGAAAGGATTAAATATCAACTGCAAGAAGACAGAATGCATGGCTGTTAGCAAAAGGATGAACCCAAAGTGTTAATTACAAGTCTGAGATACCAAAATCAACTGAGTGCAAGAATTTAAATATCATTTAACAGCAGACGGAAAGATTGACACTGAAATCCGAAGGTGTATTGGAATAGCCAAGGAATCATTCCAAAAGCTAAGCAGAGTACAAAGAAATAGAAAAATGTCGCTAGAAACAAGGAAAAGAGTACTAAACTGTTATGTGATATCTGTTCTCCTGTATGGCAGTGAGTGCTGGACAATCTCTTCAAAGATGAAGAAGAGACTTGAAGGAACAGAAATGTGGTTCTACAGAGGGATGCTGAGAATACCATGGAGCAAAAAGTTTTAGAGAAAAGTGGAAACAAAAATGAAACCTTATACTTAACATCAGGAAGTGGCAGTTGAGGTTGCTGGGGCACATAATAAGTAAAGAAGGTTTGGAAAATCTGATACTCATGGGATCGATAGAGAGTAAGAGAAAAACATTGCATAACATCCTTAGTGAGCAGATGGAAAGATTGACATTGAAATCATGGATGATCCTATTAGAAATAAATAAGCTTCAAAGTCAACCTTTTAAAAAGGTTATAAGATAGAGGGTAGGGTAGAAATAATAGAGAATAACATGTCAATAAGAACATCATAAGAAGGAGACATTTAATATTCTATCTGTCCCATAATAGTTGTTACACTTACTATATGAAATGTACATACAAATGTAACAAATATTATAGGACAGGATAAAATAAGATTATTAGAAGTCTTACCAGGATTTATTATTGGCAGCTACAATCTTAACAACATAAGATATACAAATGACACAGTGTTGATAGGAAACATAGAAAGGAAACTACAGGAACACCTACAGAAGGTAGTGAAGGAAAGTGAGAACAAAGGACTAAATATCAATTATAAGGAAATAGTAAATATGGTACATTATTTACATTATTCGGACTACTGTCCTCATCTTTGTTGCCATATTTATTATGTTTACAAGGTTATGCAAAAGTGGCCTTCTTCAGGTGGTTGAAATGTTGAACTGAACCCTTTATTTCACTCACTGGGGTAGACTGTTCTAGTTCCACATGCCATGTTTAATGGATGTCAGTTATCAGTTATCTTCTGTTAATTTTCCCTCTGAAAGTTCTCCACTACCTTAACACACATGGCACAGTGGATAAAGGCAGTTAGATTCAGTGACAGGACCCAAAGAGTGTGAGTTCAATACCCAGTTAAGACAGTGAAAAACTTTCAGAGGGAAAATTAACTGGAGATAACTGATAACTGACATCCATTAAACATGGCATGTGGAACTAGAACAATCTATCTCTTGGAGACAATATCCAACTAAATAACAGCTCTATGGAACCATCCCTGATATTTCTATAATCATATGTAAATGTAGAATACAATATGAAGAAGACTATTGGTGAGCAAAACAAAAACTCACAAGTGATCTACTACTCTGGACACCTAGCCATGGCACAAGATGTATTGGTCACCCAGCAACCACCTACATTTTAAGAACATAGAACTTTTTATGGCCGAGTCCCAAAACACACAAAAACATTTTTTTTCCATTTTCTGTAAAAAGAATTTTTATGAGAATTTTTTTTCCAATGATTGGTTTTACAAAGCTGCAGAAAATGTAGATGAAAATTGATAATAAATTTCATTAGAGTGAAAAATAGAGACACTGATTATTTCTTGTGACTTTAAACATTTAGCTGATTGATTATTGTTGTTTGTTAAGCAGTGGAAATCTATGGCTATCAACTGACACATTTTACACTGTTTCAAAAAGTCGAGATGTCTACTCAAACATGTGTATCTACTAAAATTAATAAATATGCCAATAAGAAAAAATGGCAGATTATAAATAAAAAATACATTATTTCCTTAAAAATTAAAATTAGCATATATTCACTTCAAGGACAGGCATTTCTTAAATAGGCTAATTGAACTTTGCCTGGCTGTGAAAAACTTTCATGGCTGAGCAGGTTAAAGTATGCCAGATTTAACAGTGGTTCTCCCTATGAGAGGTGGATGCAGGTTTGAACCCTGATAGAAGGTACATTCATTTTATTAAGACACTGAAATGAACAAGATGCTGCATATAAACTTTCACTGTTTAAAAACAGAGATCTTTACTCAAATACACGTATCCAGTAAAATATAATGTTTAAAGTAATAAGAAATAATGTTGTATAATAGATAAAATTAATTCAATCATGTAATAAAAATGAAGATGAAAGTAAATACTAGTCAAAAATGAATAATAATTGCTGACAATGCTTCATTTAATGAAAAATGAAGATGAAAGTAAATACTAGTCGATAATTAATACAGTGTAACCCGGATATAAGAGAGTTGTCAGGACCGGAGAAGAAGTCTCTTATATCCGGGTTTATCTTATATCCGGGTTTGGTCTATTTTATATACATTAACACAGGCTCTAATTTGGGATCAGAGAAAATCTCTCTTATATCCGGGTTACACTGTAATAATAGCTGACAATGCTTCATCTAATAAAAAATGAAGATGAAAGTAAATACTAGTCAATAATTAATAATAATGGCTGAAAATGCTTCATCTAATAAAAAATGAAGAGGAAAGTAAATACAAGTCACTAATTAATAATAACGGATGACAAAGTTTTATCTAATAAAAAATGAAGATATTACCGGTGCTACCAATATGATTAATGTTAAAATATACAAATATGGAGCTGATAATGATTATGAACTGAAGTATTTATTGTTTAAGTTTCTGCCATTGTGAAGCATATAACACACTCTAGATGAACTGTATATATAAACAACATGTATACTTAACATTTCAACAGAAAGATTAAAACATCATGCATGATCATGTGAAATTATTCAATCATAGATACAGGATAGTTATGAAAGAGACTACACTGCAGAGAGATCAGTTTGGCCTACAGAAGTCGATTGCTGCAGGGGAAGCAACAAAAAATGCCATAGAAATTTCAGTCTCAATCAAGGAAGGATCTGATCCACAACAAAAACAAAACAAGAATGGAAAAAAATGAACTCAAAAGTTCCAGTTCAAGCCCTTGAATGTTACCAGAAATAACTGTCACCTGATGAAAGTAAGAGATCTGACCAATTGAAATGTTATGTGAAAACTAAGAAACTGTTAGCCAGAAGACAAGCCCTAAAATTAAATTTTCAGAAAGCCATATTTATTGTATGAATGCTAACAAAAGAAAAGATATATTTTTTGCTTAAATTGCCTGCAAGGAAACTGTTGAATATAAATATGGCTTTATTTTGACAATGGATATTAATATTTGATAGTTGGTAATGTAAGGTTTCATCTCATAAACAAGAAATGTCAAATTATCAGAAGTGGAATCTAATAAAAGAAAGCCAGAAGCAAGGGTTCGGTTATCTTCCATACAAAATGACATTTACAGCATTAAGTCTGACATGATTGCATAAACTGTTCTCTTCATGTTGACATATCTATTTAAAATATGTTTTATAAAATAAACCATAAGATGACTTAAGATATTTATTATCAGTCATACAGTCTGATCTCTCATATTTTGGTTTGTTTTTTTTTTATTATATATATTTCACCAGCTGTAATATCCAAGATCAATATATAAGTTGTAAAAACATTTTAGCTTTATTCATTCAATTAGTCATGGAAATTCTAAAACAGGAATATCCACTGACCGATGAGACAGTCAAGAAAAACTAATGTAGATACTTTTGGCCTTACAAAAAAAAACTTGTAAAATTTTCAAGAGAAATAAAATGATTATTATAACCACAAAACAATCTATTGATCTTCTTTATGTGCTGTGTCCCCTCAGGCAATTATAGCTCTCCACAACTTCCTGTTCCTTGTAGGTTTTAATAAAGCTTGTCCTTCTGCTATTTCTCCCAAGCCCTATTCCACAATCCAAGTTCATCAAGTATGTCATGTGCTGTCTTCTCTTTGTCTCTCTTGCCTTCTCTCTGTCCTGTGAGCATCAGATTTTCCAAGCCTTCCTTCTTCATTATATGCTCTAGAAATCTCAACTGTCTCTTCCCGAGACAACAAAAATGTCTTTATTTTGGCTTTGGGTTAATGTAATCAGAGAGATGAATCCTTACAAATGAGACGTTTCCATATTATGGGTCCTCAAAATCTATAACTAAATTCATTATACTTTATTGTGTAATCATTACATTTGTATGCTTTCAGTATTTCCTAAGATATTTGTGCTTATTTTTGGATGAATTTTTAAAATATATGTATAGTTGATCACTTGTATTCAAGGATACCAGTCTACTAGGGCGGCTAGCCAATCCTTATTGCAGATGCTTGCTTGGACACATTTGTGTTTATTCAACACCCACAGAGCCCATCGTTGGTTTATACTGCAACTATGCTGAGCAGACCTTAGTTACAGTTTCTGGGAAAGAGCTTGTTATCTAGTGTGATCAACAATTCGATCAAGTCCAGCACACTCAAGCCCTTGGCCATGATGACTTGTGACTTTGTGCTAGCACAGCTATTGACGGCACCCAAGGGTTCTGTCTACCCAATTTCACTCACAAGGCTTGGGTCAACCCATGGTATGGTTTTCAGGCACTTTCCAAAGGTGCTGCACACTGGAATTGACCCCCCTCCAGTCCAATAACATCAGGAAGTCTCCTTCCTGACACATCACCCCCCCGGTGAGATTCGAACCCAAGTCTCCTGGTCAGAATGTGAACATTTAACCACTCAACCATGTGCCCATATTTTTAAAGTAATGCAATGGAAATAACTGTGTCACACTTTGAATCTCTATCTATAAAAGGCAAGATGTATGTGTGTGTGTGTAATGAATGCACGGCCACAATTTTCGACGGATTTGCACCAAAATTTACATGCACATGCTCCAAGTTAGCGGAAAGGCCAAGACTGACTTTGCAAATCCCAACTCCCTTCGATAGTGGAAATAATCGATTTTTTCATGCTTCTACAGCAGTTTTCATGTAGTTTGCAGCCATTTTCTACTGGCCAGAGTGAGAACCTATAGCTGGCTGCCACGAATAGGCAGGAAGATTCTAATGGCCAGCGTGAGAGCCAACAGCTGACTGACATGAATGTTAACTAGCATGCTAACATGCAAAAAAAATCGATAGCTGCATTCGTCACAAGTGGGAAAAATTTTAATCTGCATGGCACTTTA
The DNA here is from genome assembly GCA_903632075.3 of Acanthosepion pharaonis. NCBI lineage: Eukaryota > Metazoa > Mollusca > Cephalopoda > Sepiida > Sepiidae > Acanthosepion > Acanthosepion pharaonis. Next base: position 2,408,618 of record CAHIKZ030000757.1, on the reverse strand, counting down.
CTCCAATTGGCTCATTCGCTTGCTTAAACTCAACGTTGATTCTGATTCCGCAGAACTGGGTTGGGTGTGAAAAAGTATTTGTTGTTAACATTCTTTTTTCATTTGGTTTTTCCAGTTACGAGTCCTTTTTTAATGCTGATTGTTTTGTGTTTATTTTGTTTAGTTCTTTTTTTCATAACAGATTTAATGTTTAATATAGAGCTTAGAAAAAATTTGCAGTGTGAGATAGGCAAGAAGTAAGGCATGTAGCAACATCAGCATGGCAAAGGGCACTCCTTTAAAGGCAAAGAAGAGCAAAAATATTTTAAGTGATAGCGATTGCTGTATGAGTCGTACGATTTTTGAATCAAGCATGGGCAACGCTGGGCCATGCTGCTAGTGTAATCTTAAAATAGGAAACTAATTTGATTTTGTAAATCTTAAAAACTGTCTTAAGAGTTGTCTAGTGTAAGTTTTCACAAGTGGGGAATCTTGGGGTGGGGGTGTTCTCTGCATATAATCCTAACTACCTTCTATGTAGATTACACTACACCAATAAGGGAACATTGCTTTACCATAACAATGGAATATCTCATTAATCAGGTTGCTAACAGACTGCTTTTTATTTCTTTTGTTTTGTATTAGTTTTCTTTGGATATTTTTATTTTTAATAGTTTAAAAAGTAGAATTCTTTGTTACTTGTGATGCTAGAGCTAATTGCATTGATGAAGATTGTAGATTACTGATGCAGAAAATGGCTGGCATTTTTTGACAGCAGAGATTATGTTAGCTTCTTTAGCTATTTTTGCTTTTCATAGCAGCTGTTCTAATGAGCTCTCCTCTTTGGTATCTCGACCACATGAATTTAAGCACTCTACCAGATTGGCTACTAGGTCCCATTGTTTGACTGTTGAAACAGCTAGATGTAACTAAGGTTTATTTGAAAAGTTTCTTTTCTCGTACTTCTCACCTGTGGAACTTTCTTTCAATTTCTTGCTTCCTGCTACCTGCAATTTAAAAAATTTAAATGCAACACCATTCGCCATCTTCTATCTTATTGAAACCTGTTTTTTTTATTGTCCTTTCTCCTCACTAAAGTTTTTTCATTCTCTTTCATTCCTAGAAATCCTTTGCATCTTACTGACATTATCACCTTGCTTGGTGGTGAAATGGTTAAAATAAAATAAAGTCCATCAAAAAATAATATATCAAAGTTAGATAACCAAAGGTTACTTACTTTTAATTAAACTGGAAGTAATCTAAAAATAATTTCTCTTAAAACCCATATATCTTCTTCAAGCTATTATAGCTCTCCACAACCTCCTATTCTTTAATATCTGTTAATTGTAAATTCCCATGACTATTCTTGGGAAAGGTAGTGCAGCAGTTTCCTATTGCTTTCTTTACAATTTTTGAATTCAGAAATGACATTCTAAATCAGTTTAAGACAAGAAATAACCACCTTTCAATTTCAAATTCCTCAAAGTTGATTATAAGCATTTTCAACCAGGTTTATTTTACAGTAAAAAAGTGTAGATAAAGTATACCATATTGTTAAGTTTGAATGTCTTCAGTCATGAAAAGTAAAGAAAAAACGTAACATTATTATTTATATTATTTACAGTCTGACTAATATCTTCATCATCTATCTAAATTTCTAAGATGAGTTATTGTAATTATTCAGACTATTGTCCTAATCTTTATTGTCCCTAAGGACACATGGCCCAAAACATTGGTTGAAGTATTTCAGTAACTTGACAAAAAAAGTTATGAGTTCAATACTTGGCCACAGCAGAAATGAACAAATTTTAGAAATTGCAAATTAACAATCTATCCCCATGGTCAAAATAAAGGGTGTGGTTCAAAATTCCAACGTATATCACCTGAAGAAGGCTGAATTTCATGGTTTTCATATTTGAAATTTCTGATGACTCTTAATTCTTCAGTTAATGATTAAATAAGCTTATGGCGAGTTCTATGAGAACAAAGTATTCATAGAAATTCCTCCATAATATTGTTAAATATTTAAGCTTTAACAAAATATTGCAATAACAATCATAAATATGAATGCTTGTCATTATTTTAAGAAGTAAGGGGGTACAAATGAAAAGATTTGAATTTGACAATATTTTTCCATTTCACTGAAACAGTCGTTAAACACTTCTATCTTCTCTTCTGTCATTTTTTGATTGAAACTAAATCTCGTCTTTAATCAAAACAGAATAGCCCATTATTTATGAGGTATTGGCAAGATGTAATGGTCATGCAGACTAATAAAGTAGGAACAAGTACAATTATGATATGATGATGTTTCATCTATTTTGTCCACCAGCCTTCTTCAGATCTCTCTCAATTCAGATCACCTTCATAGAATTTCAAAATAAACACTTTATTCAATCAAAAGAGGTAGATTGCTCTCATTTATGTTTAGAGATTTCTTGACTTGCTTAATTGTTCAGTTATTGTGCGTTATGTTTCCACTAACTCTGACTATATCCGTATTACTTGCCTCAAGGATATATGACATTATTTTAGCCAGAGAAAACATTTTATTCCCAATGACAAAATAAAAAATCTTGTTAAATCTGTAGTTGATGTGTGGTGGTGTAATAGATTGTGACTCAGAATGAGAAATTGGAGAGTTGAGTTCAAATTCCAACCGAGTTTGTTACATTCACTTATGCATAAATACCTCTGGGAAAGTTATGAATCAATCTACTCGCCTCACCCCCAAGTAAGTAGCAGGACAGACCAGGTCCCATAGCCATGGTTGGCAACCAGTCTAGGAGAAGGAAAAACAAAACAGTTTGGAGAGGGTTTGACACACCCCTACTGCTATGGCTGCAGTACATATGGTGCCCTGCTGACCTTCAGGGGTTACATGAATCGTGATTGTGAAGGCCTTCTATGTAGTACAAGGGAGGCAATCATTCCTACTTTTTTGGCATAGCTAGGGTTTTATGAACCAACAGCAGAAAAACTGTTTGCATTGGTTAAATATTTAGCCCAGTGAACTGTTTCTATTTGGATAATGACAGGTATATCAATAAATTCCAAATTCAAGATCTCATGGTTGATATCCTAAACAAATTTAGATCAAGATTTAAGACAAACAAAACCAATCTAATTAATCAGTTAATCTTGTTTTTTACATCAATTCACTCCCAAGCGAGGTGATAATGTCACTAAGATGCAAGGAGGTACTGGGAGTAAAAGAGAAGTAGAAGGAACCTGAAACTCAATCCTAAACAGGAAACAAGAGATAAACCTCTGCTCCTGTTCAATAGATTGGGGAGGAGTGTGAACTGGATGGTAGGCAAACTTATCTACTTCTATTTCTCCAAAATTCAATATTAAATAAAAAGTAAGAAATATTAATCATCCTATAATATCCACTAACATAACTGGACTAAATAATGGACTTCCCCATTTTGATTGTGAGAAAAAATTTATCAGAAATGCTATTTGAAAGAAAAAAAGAGAAAGCAAGAAAGAAATGCCCTGCCAATACTTCTGACATACTGGACTGTTTTATTTTGATTGCATGAAAAAAAACAGAAAAGGCATATCAGAGATGCTATTTGAAAAAAGAAGGAAAAGAAAGAAATGCTCTACAAATATCCCATACATATTGAACTGTTTTGTTTTGATTGCAAGGAAAGATGGAAAAGGCATAACAGAGATGTTATTTTGATTTCAGTGAGAAAAAGAAAGAAAGAAAAAATTGAAACAGGAAAGCTATGACATTTTCGTGTCTACTCATAGTGAATATGGTAATTCCAGGTCACAGCTAAATATTGACACCTCCTCTTTTTCCCAAAAATGAACCAATTTTTTTCTTTTTTTTCATGGGGGGAAAACTTTCTTTGCTTCCAATAAGTATATTCTGATATATTTAATAAACATGCAGATAAACTCTAAGAGACTGTTTCCAAATCTATAACAGATCTATGTTCTTTTGTCCAAGGAGCTTCCCAGGCCAAATTTCAGTTTCCAGAGAAACTAAAATGGACAGGTGTTTCAATATTAAGAAAATAAAACTTACATCTTTCAGCTTTCAAGGAACTAAGGGGAGTAATCACGCCTTCCATAAGCTGTTTGTTTCTCTGTAAAAGAAAAAATATTAAAAATAATTTTAATCTCTGATTTAATTGCATAAACTTTTCAAACATACAAAAACATGATATATGCATAAAAGCACACACACATACATATATATTTACATTACATTGAATACAACAGACAAGGTGTTTTATACAATTTCTCATGTGATCTAATAATTTCTTTTTTTTTTGGATGACAAATTACATGTAAACCGTCTAATTGTTCATTTTATCTGAGCACTTTCAGCTATACATTTAGCCATTTTCGAGGTTGAAATATATTACTGTTAACAAGAAATAGATTGTTGTATATATGTATTTATATAATGTTTTCATTTTTAAAACAAGGTCAAGATATTCAACCTTGAAAATGTTCATTCCTGTTTTACAAAAATAATTAATGGTTTAAATTCTCCAAGCACTTCTGCATATAACTAAAATAAACATTAAGTGGTACAAAAGTGAATTTCTCAAAATTTCACAAATATATATAAGTGGGGGAGGTGGGTAACAAATGTAAAACATTGTTTTTACAAAGATTTTCTAAAAACAAAACAATTGTGAAGTGGTCTGAGATAAATGATTCAAAAGCAATAAGTCATATATCTCTGTTAACAACATTGTTTTTTATATATAAAAAAAAAAACATTTGAAAAGATCTATGCAGTTGGTCATCTGTAAATAATACCATTTAATAAGTCTGTATTGTGTAAAAGCTAAATCCGTCTATTAACTGATAGTGATATAACTCAAAGAACCTTACAGGCTGGACTGCCATTTTTTCTTTTTTAAGCATAAAAGGCTTCTTTTAACCAATTTAGTATGAAAAGTATGCTTGATATGAGAAGCATTTCTGGGTATGCCTCTCTTTGATTCAACAAGTCTTAGTGTTTTTTTTATTTTTCAGTGATGCTTCTTTTGGCTCCTTACTCAACAAAAGAAAGTTATTTTTATTATGCATAACATAGTTACAATACCTCATCTCAAAAATATAGACAGATCCTGAAGAAGGCTAGAGTATACAACAGCTGAAACATCATGAATATGACAATAAAAATGAGGACAACAGTCTGAATGATGTAAATAGTGTAAATAGGTAGAAAAACCCATCTCAGAACTATATACAGATCCTGAAGAAGGTTGGAGTGTACAACGGCTGAAATGTCATGAATGTAATAATAAAGATGAGAAAAACAGTCTGAATAGTGTAAATAGTTAGAATACCCCATGTCAGAAATATAGACGTAAACTGTTTTTGTCAAGACAAAAAAATACAACAATTAAATATCTGTTGAATTATCATCATTTCGTCTTTCACACAGAATTCATTTCTTATCAAAGAAGACATTGACAGCTGGATTATTACTGCCCAACTGACCCTTAAATATCACTGCTGAATATACTGGTCTTCTAATGACACTAGAATTAAATATATGTAAGTGATTAAATTAAAATTACAAATAAAAATTGTGATAAAATATCAAACATTGATAATATAAGTCTGGATAAATCATTAGTTGAATATGGTTAGATTTTCCTCAAGATATTCCTGTCCAAATTATATAAATGGATGATATGTTATGAAATGGAGAAGAGAAAGAGAAAGGCAGGAGGAGGCAACTTCTTTGACAGTGAAGAAACTACCTTTGTTTATAAAGTTATCTTTTGAAAGGTTATTGTCAAGGACAAATACAATTATTAAGTCTGAAAGAACGGTTCTATTGCTACCAAAAAGAAAATCAACTTCCCTGATCAAAACTTATTTTTAACTTTATTTGCTGAATTAGAAAAAAACAAAAATCATTGTGTATCTTATAACATCTTATAGTCAAAAGAGTTGAATGAGCATAACAAGACGACACCTCTACACCAATGTTTGATACACTATTCCTCTGATGAGTTGAGAATGAAAGCTGTATGATTATAAATGATTAAATTTGGATTAGAAATCGAAATGATGCTGAAATATAAAAAATTCTGGTTGAATAGTCAGTGTCAAAAAGATTTAATTTTTTTCTAGATATTCTCACCCAAATTATAGGTTCAGGTTATATGGCAAGAAGATGAAGAAGAGGAGGAAGAAAAGAAAAAGAGGAAGAAGACAAAGAAGAGGAGGAGGAAGCAAAGAAAAAGAGGAGAAAGAAAAGAAAAAGGGGAGGAAGATGAAAAAGAGGAAGAAGACAAAGAAAAAGAGGAGGAAGAAAAGAAAAAGAGGAGGAAGAAAAGAAAAAGAGGAGGAAGAAAAGAAAAAGAGGAGGAAGAAATGAAAAAGAGGAGGAAGAAAAGAAAAAGAGGAGATGAAAAAGAGGAGGAAGATGAAAAAGAGGAGGAGGAAGATGAAAAAGAGGAAGAAGACAAAGAAGAAAAGGAGGAAGAAAAGAAAAATAGGTGGAAGATGAAAAGGAGGAAGAAGCCAAAGAAAAAGAGAAGGAAGAAAAGAAAAAGAGGAGGAAGATGAAAAAGAAGAGGAAGTTGAAAAAGAGGAGGAGGAAGATGAAAAAGAGGAAGAAGACAAAGAAGAAAAGGAGGAAGAAAAGAAAAAGAGGAGGTAGATGAAAAAGAGGAGGAAGATGAAAAAGAAGAAGAGAAGGAAGATGAAAAAGAGGAGGAAGCAAAGAAAAAGAGGAGGAAGATGAAAAAGAGGAAGAAGACAAAGAAGAAGAGGAGGAAGATGAAAAAGAGGAGGAAGAAAAGAAAAAGACAAGGAAGATGAAAAAGAGGAGGAAGCAAAGAAAAAGAGGAAGAAGACAAAGAAGAAGGAAGAAGAACAGAATTGGTTATTTGGTTGTATTTTTAGCAGCATATCAATACCTCTATGGTTTATTTAATGCTAAAATTTAAATATTTTGAACACAATTTTATGCCTTCAGCTACAGATAAAATGTATTATTAGACATTTTTTTTAAAGAAAAAATGTATTCATTGTACTTTTACTATGAAAATGTATTTTTATACTTTAAAAGTGTTTTGCATTTGTTTGGGGGTTTGCCCATAGTTGGGACCATAACAGGCGCTATCACCCCAAAGAGAAGGAGGAGGAAGAAAAGGAGAGAGTTTTTTTACAGTTAAGAAATTGCTTTATTGTTTATAGAGTTGTCTCTTCAAAGATTATCATCAAGAATAAGTACAATTAAACAGGATTTTCTTGAAAATTCCATTATTTTTTAAAAAGTATATATTCATATAATATATACAAATATATTAAAATAAGGGAAAGGAAAAGAAAAAGAAATTTTACTGGCTGTAAAGTGATAAATCAAAATATAAAGCTAACCAGTTACCACTCATCACTCTTCAGAGCTCAATCAAAGACAAAACATAAATATGTGCAATATTACTAAAATCAAGAGAGTTGGGGAGAAAAAAGTACTGAGGTGAGGGTATCAATTTTCAACTAAAACTTTTGTAATAAATTAAATTTCAGAATTTAAATTTGATCTTATAACAAATAATTAGGCATGGTTAACCAAAATCTTTGATCAAATTTCATTGTTTGGTTTGGTTTGTTTTACCAGTATATCAACCCTCATGAGTCATTTAATACTGAAAATCAGATTTTTATTTGATAAGTTTTCTAAATCATGAAGCATAGTTGAAAACTTGTTGTATAGTTCATCTATAAGTGAAGTTGTCTGTGTTAAAGTTTAGTATATAATTTAGTTTTCTACAAGTAGGTCAAAATGTATTTTTTTTTAACATGTTTTTTGAAAAGTACCTTAAAGCTATTCATCTTATAAAAAGGCATTTACAGATAAAGGCAATACAGCACAGTCCATCATAAAATGTTTTATTGTGTATATCTCCTGGCATAGGATGCATTTAGGTGGATCCTCATCTTTTAGAAGGAATGAATGTGTTATGTTGGTATGACTAATTCTAATTCTTGCTAAGACTACTTCTATTCAGGGAAAGAATGGTGTATAGTGTCTTATCCCAAGGGTAGATTTGATTTTGTACAATTTATTATTTATGGGTGAGTATTGTATAAATTTTACCACTTATCTAAGATATATATATATATCAATAAATGTTTTGAAATCTGTGTAAGGGACTTCTGTTTTTTATATGTTTATCAATGTTTAGGACAAAAAGAGTTCTGAGTGCACAATCTAGATAAAGTAGGTTTATGTTACACAAGTCCCCAAAAAAAAAAAAAAAAAAAGATTGACCTGTGCACTAACACATCCAGAAAAGGAAAAAAAACTGCATTGTTCTGCAATTCACAAGTAAACTTTTACACTGCGATTACTTTATTTACCAATCCATGAAAAAGCTAACATTAAGGATTTTCAATACAAACAAGTAACTCCTGCTCATAAAATCTAACAATGTTAGTCATTGGAGAACCCAATGGATTTTCCATAGAAATCCCATCTTCATCTATACCTCATATTGTAAATTCCATGAACATGAAAAAGACAACCTTCAAAACTGGAGAGGGAGAGATAAATAATTCTGATACAATGAATTAGTACATAGTTCAATAGTTCCCTTAACAGAACCCACATAAACAAACTGATTTTTAAAAGAATGCATGAATTTATTAGTATCAAAGTGACAATTTTGTATAAAGTTAGTAAAAAATTAAAAAAAAATCCTTTACCCACCAAACAGAATAAATATCAAGTACTGGTTATAAAAAAATAGCCAACTTCTTGGCCAGTCTGTGCCACACAAAGCTCACTAGTGATAAAGCAGGTCTTAATGAGATTTTATTCTTGTCGGTAAACCATAGAAATAAATGAGCATATGTACATATGTTTAAGAAAAATTAGAGTGATTATTTAACAAACTGCTCTCAGAATTATAACTGTATGACTAGATCAGGTCGCATTTGTTCAGCTTGCTGCGTTCCACAATGAAACCAGCCCTCAACATTTCCTTGGTATTGTGGGGGAGGATACTAGTTAGTTTCCTTGTTGATAAGACCCTAGATTAGGGCTTTTCAACCAGGGAGAAATTTAATCCATTTCATGACAGATGTTCAGGTAAACTACATTCCTTACTGCCACCAGTTCAGACATTCACAGGTAGGAGCTGCCAGGTCAAGTACATTTTGACTCATCCTTATTCTTTCCATATTCCATTAGTAAGGAGGAAGGTCCACTCAGGTATCTTTTTCCACAGAATTATTACTTTGGGAAAAAGACTCCTGTGAGGATACTCTCCCAATCACTACAATCTTAATCTCTTCAAGTGTAGGGCCAACAATTATATATCCTATACATCCTCATAATCTGAACTTACTTCCTCCTCTTATGTTCATACAACTGCATTCAGAAACTATCTACTTTGAGTGACTCTTGGGTCTTCCATTGGTGAACATTTAGTAAAAAAATATTATTATCTAGATATGAAGGGGTACTGAAAAGTTAGCAGCGCAACTGACCTCATGTTTGGCTATTGAAATACTGATTTCAAGAAATAAGCCAGATTGAGAACTTTTCAGCATCCCTTCACACATGCAAACACATATATACAAGTTTCGTAAAATATGACTGACAACGTACTGTGATTAAGTTTTTTATTTAATTTTTTTTGTGTTTGGGTATCTTTTTTTTTTTACATTCAATTAAAAATCAAAATCATCCTTGATAAAAAAATATCTCAGACTTGCAGAACATTTGAATGATTTTTGACTTATTTTATATTCAGAAAAGAAAAAATATACAAACACCATAAAAACTGAATAAAAATTTAATTGCAGTACCTTGTCAGTCATAATTAATTAAACATGCATAAAAGAGGGATTGCTACCCAAATACAATTTATATATATATATATATATATATATATATATATATATGAAGCAATCAGATGTCTAGCCACACTGAGGAGCTAGGATACAGTGAAACAGTCTGTCTGTGGATGACTATATATATCTATATATCTATCTATATATCTATCTATATATATATATATATATATATATATATATAGTGAAGATATCAAATCCATTGGTATATAATCCAAGTGGATCCTAGTAATATAAAATATTAAAACTGATCCACAAAAAGAGTTCAGTGTATTTATTATTACAGAGCAAATAATTAATCAACAATAAAATCCAAAATCACCTCATATAGGAAATAGCTATTTCCCATATGAGGTGATTTGGGATTTAATTTTTTATTAATTATATATATATATATATATATATATATATATGTGTGTGTGTGTGTGTGTGTGTGTGTGTGTGTGTGTGTGTAGATGTGTGTATTTATGTAAGTCTAAATGATAGGTATTTATAGAGAGAGAGAGATTGAGATCTTGCATATTTAACTTGGAACATTTGACATATATCTGTGACCTTTTTGTGGAGTATCAGTCGACTAATGCTCCCTTGTTGTTGAAGTTACTTTCAGCCTCACCATTTCTGTTGTGCCGTCTGGCATCACTGAAAGTGTCTCTAGGATTAGGCAAAAATTTCACTGACCCAGTCAAAGACCATCAGAGCAGAAATAATGGTGTAAGATTCCAAGGAAATCATAGTATTTAGTGGCCAATTATTTGTCATTAGAATCGTGTCAATTTTTCAACAACCAACGTGAGCAACTGAAGTGATGACTCTGCCAAGGAAATAACAGCTTCTCTAGATTTTGTTTATACTGTTACCATCATGAACAATTTTTTTACTAAATGTTCAACTAATACAAGGCCCAAGAGCCACTCAAATTAGAGGGTTACTGACTAAGGTTATTGTATGGATGCAATAGGAAGTAAGAAATGCAGGTTATGTGTCTTGACTTGAAGTAATTAAGATTGTAATGATTAGGAGAGCAAACTCCAAATAGTCTGTCCTACAAAATTTCTGAGGAAGAAAAAACTTTTAGGTGACAAAGCTGTCCGAGTTGAACTTCCTACTTACCAATGGAATACAAAGGTGATGGAGATGATTTAACCATGGCATGGTGAGTTCAAGCCATGAAGGTATGAACTGGTTGAAGTAAATAATGCTGAACATTTGAACATATGAAAATGTACCATTTTATATATTTTTAAATGTTATTTTTAGTGGATATTGGAGCAGATGCTCCATTTATTTATATGGCAATACAGAACCTTGCTTAATCATGACACTCTTCATAGATTAGTTGGTGATAGCACATTTGATCTAACAATGGAGAGAGAGAGAGAAATGGCCTTATCTATGTCTTATATAATCTGACTCAGGATTTTTTAAATCTACAAGTATGTTTTTTTTATATATAGAGAAATCACTTAAAACACGGCCTGAGAGCCACTCAAGGTAGATGATTACAGTTAAAATGATAATGATGAATGAAGTATGTGATATGAATGAATGAGATGAGGACAAGTGACCTTTGACTTGAAGAGGCTAAGCTTGTAGAATCCAGGGTACTCATTTGTATACCTGCTCTACAAATTGACAGCTTTCAGTGGTGGGTGGTGAGAAGATCTTTTTTTTTGCTACTTTTGCAACACAGAGAAAATGGGGCGGTTTTGACTCAATGGAAGTAGCATGGTATTATACTCCATTTTTGATCTGACTTGAACTCTTCTGGCAGATGAATTTCATTCATTTTTTTATGGCTTATCAACTCTTTGCAGGTTGTTTAAAGCCAGGAAATATTTTTAGATTGTAAGTATTTTTTTTTAAGTTAATAATGATTTAGTGATACAAGTTTTATTAATTAACCCATAGCTGGGGAGAAAAGAGGTGGATTCATACCTTTGCCAAGAGTATTTGCACATAAGTGAATATAATGAAACCCCAATGGAAATTGGAACTTAGTTCTCCAACTTAGAATTCCAAACTCATATCCATTACACCACCCTCACATCCAAGCTTACAGCACCTGATATTCCCAAGCAGTCATCTATCTAGGTACTGACCAGGCTCAATGTTGCTTAACTTTGACAATTGTACAGGAACCTGTGTTTCAAAGTGATATGGCCATAAGCCTCTAGAGTGAACAATATTCCAGGGTGAAATATTACCATATTACATATTCAGCATACATAAATCAGTTTGAATATTTTTGATCAATTTGTGCCTGCATGTGTGTGTGCACACGTAATATCTTTGGTGGCTTGTGAAAATGCGCAAAATCATTTTCCTGGGTTATTTTTTTTTTATTTTTTATTTTCAGACAAAAATCTTAGAAAAATTGATTTTTGAAAAGTTTACCTAATTTTGGTATGCATGTTCACAAAAATCTGACTTTAGAGAATAAATTCTAATTTACTTTTCATCTTGAATTTTTCTATTTGTGTTGTCTTTATTAAATCAAATTTGATATTTGTTGTTGAAAAATAGTTTTTGTAGCCAAGATGAATTTCTAACATATATAATTTCTCATTTATATGTCTGTCAATATATATATATATGTGTGTGTGTGTGTGTGTATTATATATAAATATTTTGTTTTAGACTGCATTTTACATATACAAGAATAGATAGCAACATATGATAATGCAGAACTTAAAAGATCTGAGCAAACAAAGATTGAATAATTTCATACAAAGCTGTTTCAACATCTGTACATTTGTAGAATTTATAAGCAAAGATGAATAAATAAATGTTAGTATTTATTATATATTTAATTTCTTCCTAAAGTCAGAAATTTAAATTTAAATTCTAGTCCGATCAAGTCCTAATGGGCAAATGCATCACATGAAGACTTTTCCCACTTTGTCATACATCTTTCCTCCAAAACTCATATTATATATATATATATATATATATATATATATATATATATATATATGGATAAGTGGGTTGTACATAATGTGAGTGGCTCAGAAAAATAAAATAGTGAACTGTGTGAATTCCAGCATTATTTGTAACATTCACTTTCATATAAATACCATTGGGAAAAATGTAAATCCAGCTCTTCTCTCTCCAACTATGGGTTAAATAGTAGAGAGGTGAGGTTCTTTAGCCATAGCTGGCAACCATTCTAAGAGAAGAGCAGCTCTGACTTTATTATCATAAGTAGCACTGGTGAAGCACATATGATACAGCCATGGAGAGGTTTATGGAAGCCGAATGATCTTCAGACACATTGTATTCCTCCAGGGTTGGTCGGTTCTATTATAAAATAAATGCATGGAAAAGTGCATAAACACTTACTCAGTGGGTAGACAGCATAACAGGTACTTATTCTCAGGCATATGTTTAGAAAGCAATTCAAAAATGCATAATTCAGGTTTTAGATGCCATCTTGCATGCATGCACTTTATGTTCCAATTCCCACAAATACAAAGAAATTTTCTGATAAAAAGAAGGAATTCAGCTGAAGATCTGAAGACTGCCTTGCATGAAACAGCATCTAGCTAAAGTCTTATCATTTTTTTCAGACATTATCAATTACCATCATGGCTTGGACCTGTGCACACCATGTGTTTGCTGTTGAAATGTGAAATGTTTTTGTAAAACTGATGAATCTGTAATTGCAATACAGAGATCTTTTTGTGTTTATTTCAGGTTATGTTGGAATGATGCTGTTCTGAATAAAAAAATCAATACTGCTATGGTTTCAAAATTTCAGGTCCACAGGTTCAGCGCTTAA